>JASVER010000018.1:9297645-9400511 GCA_030449065.1 Oceanodroma leucorhoa
GAGGCGCCACGCGCGCGCCTCCCTCCCCGCGCAGGCGCCGCCGCGCAAGGCCGCGGGGCCGCCCCCTGGCCCGCCGCACGGCGGGAGGAGGCCGCCGCCCGGCTGCCTGCTTCCCGGCAGCCGCGGGGCAGCCCTGAGGGGAATCGGTGCTTTCCCCCGCCCGCTGCGGGGAAGGGGGGAGGGAGTTTCGGCGGCCCCTCCGCAGCCGGACCACCTTAAGGGGAGCGGCGGCGGGCGGCGGGCGCGGGTTGGGTGCGCGGCGGGGCCGTGCCGGGGGGTTGTCGTCCTCCCAGGACGGGGCGTTTGTTTGTTAATTGACGCGCTGTTGCGCTTCGCGCCTCTGTGGAGCTCCCGCTGGGGCTGTAATGACTGTAATCTCGGGAACACGCCGCTCGGGGAGCCGGCGGGGTGGCGGCGCGGCGGGGTTTGTCTTCTGGCGGCGTGAAATTTTGCGATTCGCCGGGTTTCAAACCGCGAGAAGCGGAGCCGGGGCGGGGGGGGAGCGAGCCCGCCCCGGGGGGCGGGAGGGAGCGGCGGAGCGGGCGTCGGGAGGAAATTAAGCGCGTGAGGCAAAACAAAAAAGCAATCCCAAGTTTGTTGGTTGTGCTGGCAGGATCCTCTCTTCTCCCGTCTGTCTCTCTATGTAAATGAACACGCGGATTACCCCCTTAGAAGGAAATGGGCAATAAYGGAGCAATAAACACATTCATTGTGTAATCCTTGCGGTAATTTGCCAGACCCCTCTCTCGACCCCAGCGCCCACCTGAGGGAAGGTTTTGCGTTCAGACGTGACAGAGAGGTGCTCGGAGGACGTGGCCGTGCTCCTCCGTGTTTCAGATCCCGGGCTGTGAAATCAGTCCCATTACTACGTATGTATTAGTATTTCTGGTCAAAATCAGAACTTTTCCAGAAGTAGCAGAAGGTTATTTTAGTGCTAATTTAGTTAATACCCTACTGAAAAGTGTTAGGAGATTGAACAGTGCCCAGTGAAGAAAACGAAATGAAAAATTTGTCATCTGGCGGAGATCTCCGTGACTGACTTAGGTTTAAAAAGTCTCTTTCCAGTCCTGGATATGATGCTCCATTTTAAAAAGTGACTGTTATGCTGTTGGCTGCTTGAAAAGTACCTTATTTAAAAATCTCTGCAGAATGTAAAAACGAATGAGTCAGGAGAGCTGGGCGAGTCTGTAAATTACTGCTCTGTCAGGATTCCTATTGCCTATTACAAAGTACCTTTTTACGCTGAACTTAAGCTCTACGCTACAGAGACAGCAGATGTGAGGTGATGGCTTCCAAAAGCAACACAGATGCTGTAAAATTTCCATTGCAATATTTCAGCAAGGAAACTCAGGAGACATGCTGAATGCTACAGTTTAGAATTACACTGTAACTCTCCTAGAAATAAGAGAATACCAAGTTTCTCAACAGTACACTTGGCTTAATTTTTACTGTCATTTATATGCTCTTGTTTTCTTACAGCGTGAAAAGAGATGCAGCACAATGATACTGTGTGTCTTGAAGCTGTTCAATAATGACAAAATTGGTAATATGGAACTTTATGGCAATTTAGTAATGACTGCATATCCAAATTCCCTAGTAAGACCATGATAATTTTTGAAATTTTCTTTCAGGTATATAAAACAGCACAGCTGTGGGGAGGCTGCTTTACTTTATATGACTGAAAAGCAGCCTGGGTAGCTCAAGGCTGTGGAATCACATCCCATTGTGTGTTCCTCCTATATGGAGACTTCCCTGAAGTCAGTAGAAGCACTGAGATGAAGGAATCAAGGGCAAAGTCTTTAAAATGGTTTGTGTGTTTATTTCAGAAAATACAGCAGCTGCTTTTTGTGAAAAGCTGAGCTTTGCTATAGCGATACAGATTACTTTAGCGCACTTTTTGCAGGGATTTCAAAACAGATGTCCAGTCATCAAATCGTGCAGAAATGTAAAGCTGGCAAGAATGCTGCAGTTACTACAACCTTTTGCAAACCTATAGATTTGACAACAAGTAGATAACACTTCTACAAGTCTTTGTTGCCACAGATATTCATGCCTCTTTTATTCAAACATTTAGGTTTTTCACTGGCCCCTCTAACATAAGCTTCATTTTTGTGTGCATCGAAGGCTTTGCATTTGGGATTATATGGATCACACCAAACAAGGTAATGGTAACAACAGGGCATTTTAGTTCGAGATTAGTAAATTGGTTCTTGATTTTTTTTTTTTCCACTGGAAAGAAAAATACCACATAAAATCTAGGATTTAAAATGGTATTTTGTTTATTTAAAAATACAGATGTTTAGCTTGTAAGATTGAAAAATCGCTTTTTAATTCCCACCCAACGTTCTCCAGTAAATTTTAGTGTGGCATTGTCTGCATTGGATAGGTCAATGAATAGTGCTTTTATAAAAATGTTTTAAAAGAACTCGGTCCATGGAAATTGTTCAAATAATCTTGTTACAATGAAGCCTTGACTGAAGGTGGTCATTTCATGGATTAAACCCAGAAGGGGCTGTCTAGGTTGATCTCCTTCCTATCACAGGCCACAGCACTTTATCCAGAGACTGTCTACAGAAATACTGGTTCGCTACAAGACGCGGGATTTTGCATGGCCAATACATTGAACAACACCATGAAACTAGAAACTTTTTGAGGACAGGGTAAATGGGAGCAGAAAGAAAGAGTGATTTTACAGGCAAGTTAGTAGACAGCGTAAGGTGGAGTTGTGGCATCTTACTATGTTCAGCTTTTCCCTAAAAATACGAATTAAAAGTAAGAGAAACTGTTTTTTCCAATCCATCCTTTTCTCTTGCGTGCCATGTGTAGTCCAGAACTGAGCAACATGGTGGGCAGTCCAAGTATAGGAAGGAAGACATTGATTTGTACTTCTGCAAGTCTGCAAAGCAGAAATTATGAGTAAAAATACAGCACTGTGAAACCTGCAAAGAAATAGGGATGGGAGAGTAGAGCGTGCATATATGTATCTTATATTTTGATAGATATTTTTCGTTTCACAAAAAAATTAAATGGCATTGACACATCTTCTGAGGCAGCCTGTATTTTATTGTGATTCATGAGAACTTTTTGTAGACAAGAAGGACAATGTTGTGCTTACATCTTTTCAGGGATGTCAGATCTGATCGTGGATGGGCACAGTACCATGATGCTACTGTTGGTCAGTGAGACGTAAGAGAGCCTTTAGGCAAAAAGAAAATAGGCTGAATACAGTCTGCTGCAGCAGCTACTTCTGGAGTGCAGTGAGCAGGTGGCAGAGAAGGAGGAGAAACTGCTGGAAGAATACTTTGCTGTCCCTTTACCATAAAGGAGGACGACAAAGTGATTGATCAGTACTGTGTTCTGAGGATTGCTCCAGCAGTGAAGCTGCAGGTTGTGGCCCTGAATGTGGCTGGAGGATTTTCTGCTGAACATAGAAGCAGACCATGATTAGACTTCTTCCTGAGGTGGCTTTGGATGTATAGGCTTTGCTAGAGAAGGAGCATGAGCAGCAGAATTAGTGTAAGAAGTCAGTGGGAACAGTAGTTTAGCATGAGGGCAACAGAAGATCAACGTGTATCGAAGGGCTTACCTTTGTTCTCTCACACTATGCAGTTGATGATTGGGCTGCAATGTATTGGCTCACCCAGTGTAATCATATATTGCTTCATTTTTCATTAGCGAAACAATGCAGGAGGAAGGAGTGCAAGAAAATACAGATTATAAGGATTATGAAGGAAAATAAGTGTTCTTGAGGGCAACCTTTTTCATTTTCCTTTAGTGTTTTTTATTTTTTGCCTATTATTTAGCAAGCTTTATTTATAATCTACCTGTGCTACAGGTTGTGATACCTCATAGTGTGATGTTTCATACCAGATAACTCGTGACTTTTGAAGACAAATTGTCCTGAGTTAAATAGTCCATTGATTCATTGTCACCGTATTTGTAGAATAATACAAATATCATGCAGTTAAATTGCTAACCATATTAAGTACGTATGGACATAGCGAGTAGTGTTGTCTTCCTCTGATTGCCCAGGTAATCAGTAATTTACTTTCTGGCAACGGCTAGAACATTAGTATGTAAATGCACTCTTGAATCTCAGGAAGGTTATGTGAATCCAGGCTGGCAAGGAGAGGTTTGGTCTCGGGGGATAATGTGAGAGTATGCACATGCACCACTCTCTCCTAAAAGTCAAAGCTTGTCCAGACCTCTGGCATACTAGTGACTTCTGCGGTCATATTTGTGATTCTCTCTCCATACTCCATCAAAATGTCATTAATGCTCATGTATGCTCAAATGGCACATGCACCATCGTTACTCCCAGCATGGGTTGGGAAGTCCGTTTGGTCACTCTTCAGTTTTAGAGACCTCAGTTTTAACAACTTGGGTATAAATCCCTGCAAAGCTTCTGGTAAATATCCACTGCTGCTGCATTGCCACCTGGCTTACTAGACTGAGCCGTAGCCATCTGGGGTGGGCAGCTTCCAAATAAAAATTACAACCTGGCCTTAAGATGGTATGGCATGCATGTATCTGGTCTTTGATGTCAGCACAAGTAACTCCTACCAACTCTGAGTATCAATGCTGACAGGCTATAAGGAAAAACCACAACAGAGAAGCTGGGGAGTGCAGGGTTCTCTCTCCTACACCGTAAATCGGAGTTGGAGCGGCTCCATTGCCACACTGCGAGGAGCCGTGGCACTCCTGGCAAGAAATCTAGCCCAGCCTGTGCACAGCTCCCTACTAGCTGATCCAGCCTCGTGGAAGTAGATGTGAAAGAAGGAGATATGAAAGGCTTTGAGCTAAGGATGCCCCATCCTCAGTAGTCTCGTCTGGGCTGTCTGAGTTGATGCAGAGACAAGATTAGGCAGTGTAGTCCACTTTGACTTACTAACTTTTGCATAAACTGTATGGAGACATTAGCTTACATGTATGCCCTCTCGCATGCTGTAAATTAAATGAGCAATTAATGAGTGATGCACTTATGAGTAAGAAGTGAACTGAAGAAAAAAATGACGCTTTGTGCTGAAAGGCATGGATAAGGATAAAACCCAGATAGGAGAAAGCGAAACTTTGTGTAACTGATTTGAAGAGGAATGTGTGTCATTAAATCCTTGAACAATACAAAGTTGTTAATAAATTCTGACAGTACTTTTTGCACCTCGTAAATCCGTAATAACATAATTCAAGGGAATAATGTTTTGCATACATGTTTGAAGTGGACATTTTTCACTGTTTCCAATCCCAACTTTTGATGGAGGATGCACAGTAGTAATTTTTAAAATATTGAATGATAAAAATCACACTGAGAAATTCTTACTGAAATTACTCATTGCCCTGGAGTTAAAATGGAAATAACAAACGTATCTTTCATCACTCATTTTGAATATTTATTCTTTGTATTTCACTTACTCTAAACAAATTTTTTATCTCTAGGGTTAGATCCTGACTAATCCTTCACTGTGCTAATTTTGCTGGGACAACACATAAGTGGCTGGTGATTCCAAATATGAATAAGGACAGCAGGCTTGGGCTTGTGCTAATTTTGATGAATAAATTGGCCTTGAGAATGACAAGTTGTGTTAGCACTTTTCACTTTATAACATTAGACAGTCAAATATGTTAACTCTGTGCAGGGAATCAGCATTAGGCAGCATTTGGAACTGCTTATAGGGAACTCTCAGGTGCCTAGTCTCAGCAGAAACTTGCTCTTAAAAACCTTTCTCTATTTTTATTTTAGTAAAGGAATGATGCGATTGAAAAGCAAAGTGTTGAGAGGAATTTCACTGTAATAGCAAAATGTCCTTCCTTTCATTTTACCCACTGAATTTTTAATAAGGATATTCCTTTGCCAGTTCCTTTGAATTTTCTTGGTTCTTAGTTGGTGCTAATGATGGCAGTAATAGTCCTCTCTGTGTGTGGTGGGGGAAAAGAAAATAGTACCCCACTAGTATGAGAATTTTTGCAGTTGTCTTTTGTGGGCTCACAACAGTGTTACAAAAGATGCAGTTTTGATTGATTTCTTGTGTTTTATTTCTTTTATTTATACATTTATTTTGCCTTCGGGATAGGGGGGATGCAATTGTATGGCAGGAATCAGCCAGAAGAGATAGATATTAGAAATTTAGTTCTAACATTATCCCTGGTAGTATTAGTTGGGTGCTTCTCTGTCTTGGTCTGGTCAGGATCTGTTTCTGGATGAGAGGCTTTCAATTCTTCCAGTGGATTGTGGGGTTCCAAGAAAAGGGGTGATAACAGCCATAATGGGATAGCTGTTACTCTCACTTTTTATTGCATTAGCCTTATCAAATTTATTCCTTCTGGTTAATTCACTGAATTAGAGAGCCCTGAAAGAGAATAATAAATGGAATATCTCATTTTCTTGCCACTTTGCCAGTTTTGCTATACAGATTTTTTGTGTTACAGATTTCTTACCTAGTAAGTGTAGCCATTGTTTAAATCTTATCTTCATCCTTTGCTTTTGTATGTTAGGCTGGTTGGTCTTTTATAACTTAGGGCTTATATGCTAAGTTATCCCATCTAACAAGCCCTTGTTGTTTTTGTTTGGTTTGAGCTCCTTGACATTTGAACAGTCCTGCTAACAGGACTGCTATGGAAAATTTGAAACATTTTACTGCTGTTTAAAGTTTTGCTGATCTGTGTATGGATGGATCCAGGTGCTAGGTTTGAATCTGCAGGTTAATGAATAAGACCCTGCTTGTCCCATGAAATTTCCTGCATTAATTTTTGATAAAAAATACAAAGCTTTTTTCATTTTTGTCTTAATTTTCCAGGAAAAGCTACTTGCTTTGACAGAATTCAGAGGACTGGAAGGCTTTGTCTGAAAACTAAAACTTCTTGATTTGGAAAATGTTACTGTAGTCCTCCTCTGACATTATCATCTGGATGGCTGCTGGTCCTATTCTGTAAGGCTGAGGCTGCCTACCACCTTCGACACTGTGCCATGATATTTCCTCTTTGAAGGAAGTGCTGGAAGTAGGGAATCCCTCAAAGTGATCTATTATTGGAGTTGCCATTCAAATGGTATGTATGGTTGATAGAGGAGATCTGCCACATAAAGCAGGTAAGCCACAGATTTAATGAGATGCTACACTAGCATTTCTTAATAACATTTTTTGTTTTCAGTCAAAATATTTTGGTTTGTAAGTTTGGCTTTTTGGTAAGAAAGGTATATTTGCAGAAGCACATACTTAGACATGCCAAAAAAAAAAAAGCCAACCAAAAAGTGTTTAGCTGAAAGCCTCGTTTCCCATCAAAAATAGATGCAGTGGAAAATTTTCAAGCAGCCCTATATTTAACCTCCTTGGATCAAAATTCAGTTGTTGGACTGAGGGAGGCTCACAGAGGTTTTTTGCTGCTTTTGTTAGGGTGTCTGTTTTTTCACTCATGACATCTGCCTGCTTTTCCAGCTATGTTCAACCTTGTTATAATTCTTGCTTGTGCAGCATTTTACTGTGCTCAGAATGCTAGTTCCCGCTGGACTCAACTTGCTGGGGTATGTGCAAACTCAAAGTTTCTTTCAAGGGGTGCGTCAATCTTGCTTKTTTATTTTGGCTGGGTTTTAATAAGCAAATGTGAGTAGCTGTATCCACTGAACACTGAATACGCACTGTATCACTGCGATACAGCTCTTAGTTCTTTGCCCAAGGTAGCCTTGCTTTGGGATGTTGTGGGTACAAACAGTATACGTGAGTTTAAGTAATGGGCTAAGTGCTTGAAAGAGAAGACCCCTTGGGCGAGCTAAACAGATAAATCACATCAGTCTCAGGAATTCCCGAGTGGAATATAGTTGAAGGCTGGGGAGTTATTCTGGAAAAATACTGTATTTGATTTCTTTGCTCATGCTCTCTTCTCTTGGCTCTGACTTGTGGCTGCCTTTGGAAGCAGGATACCAAGCTAAATGGACCTTTGATCTGAGTTGGCATAGCCATCCTTGGGTAAGGAGAAGTACACTGATAAATGAGTAAGTGTGGGCTTTGGCAATCTGGAATTCAGCAAAATTTATCAGATATTAAACTCCTTCCTCCAAGAAAAGTGTAAGCCAATCACAGAAGATACAAGCATGGGGATAGAGAATTTCATCTGAATAGGCTGTGATTCTGGAGTCGCAAGCTTTCTGTTGATTTTTTTTTTTTTTTGCTTTTGCAGCTTCCATTTCTCTTTCATTTCTTCTTGTAGCAGTAAGAATTTGCTACCACTGTGTCTTAAATACAATCGTGAGCCTTTTTGGGTGTTCTTCCAAAGTTGGTGGGTAGAACATTAGTGTGAGAGTCCTGTGGAGTTCACTGGACTTTGTATTAAGAGAAGAAGAGAAAACAAAGCGAATATTGAAATTCAGGGAGGAAAATTGTTAATATGACCTACATTAGTTTTAGTATGTGTTATGTTCTGTCATTAGTTCAGTGTTAGAATGCAGTTTGTAGCCAGAATCTATCAGCAACTGGCAACATGTGGTGTTTCTTAAGCAAAAGTTGATTGTTATTCTTTATTGCTTGTTTTGCGTCTTAGCACTCTTACAGAAATATCTTTCCAGATATTTTTAACTTTGTTTTTGTGGCAATTTAATTTAGATTGCTTCATGACTGCTAAGCAATACTATGCTTTTTTAGCCTTCACAGGCATTAATGATCAAATCTGTAAATGAGCATATGCTTAGTTTTGTAAGACAGCAGCTAATTTTTTTCTATATTTTTAATAAACTCTTCAAAAGTTTTACAATTACCTGAAAGTAGATATATCTAGATATACTCCTGTGTACTTAAGTTTCCTTGGTAGTTATATTGACCAAAATAGATGGGGTCTCTTTTATTTCTTTTCCTGACAGGGTATACATTTTTCCTTCAAATTTCTGTCAGCAGAATTTGATTATAATACATTGTCAGTAGATGACCAGTAATTTCCCTCTTCCCTGTTGTTATTTTAGAATTATTTTAAATAAATATTTGCAAGAAAAGATAATAGCCAGACAATGTTTGAAAGGAAGAAGTAGTTTGAGTATTGTTGAGAAAGAGATTCATTGTTTCAGCACCAAAATTGTAGCAGGAAAGAGGACAGAGAAGGGAAAGCACAATATTGAAGTATAAGAGTGAGCTCCTCTGGTACCACTTTACAGCTGTTCACGTGTAGAATCCAAATACTTTTTGAAGCATAGTGCTAAACAGCCTATTAGCATTACTTCAAGTAATCGTTGTATAAGGAAGAAATTTTAGTACATTAGAATTCATGAGCTGGAAAAAGTTTGTCCGTGGTTTCTTAAAAATGCAGTGAAAATATGTAAATTCTTTTAAAATGAACTTAGAAATTTTGTGAAGTGAAAGGAGAGATTGTAATCCTATCTCTAAAGTGTGTCAAGAATAGTGAGAATAGTGCAACCTCTCTCACATCATTTGTATGCCTTAATCTGAATCTTAATGATAGTGTCAAGAAGTGAGAAGCAAGTAGAGTTGCCAAATCTGTCCACTCTTTTGAAACTGGAAGAATTGTGGGAAGTAATTGGGTGCGAAATAAACGTGTTCAAAAGTAATTGGACTGAGACTATTAAATTTCTTTCATTTAAGTAGTAGGTAGTAACTACTTAAACTTCAAGGAAAAGAGAAGATTACATCCTGCAAAACTTTCTTATGCAAAATAGTCTATCCTCATGTCAGTGATCCTGGTTCCTTTAAAGTGTCTGCTTGCTTGAGAAAAGGTTTGTCAAATTGGGTCTTTAAATGGGAGAGGGGATTAGGAAACAACAACAAAATCCAACTTGCAGTGGGAGTTAACTTTTGGGAGTGTGGGGCACAGAATGGACGATGAATATCTCCATCTTTTCAGTGTTCAGTACTATCAAAACTGTTTTTCTTATAGGTAACTGTTTATTGTCAGAAAATTTGTGAAGGAGTCAGTGAAGGAAAATGCTATGGTAAAATACATATAAAGACTCTTACGCCAAAACCCAGAGAGTTAAGGGATATATCTTCTACAGGTTTAGGAAATGATGAGGGTAAATTGAAAAAGTGTTTCTGTGCTTAAAAAGCCTAATTGTTGTTGTGTGTATCAGTCTCTTGTCTGTTTTATACAGCTGTTTGTGCTATCTCACTGGTGTTTTTGAAACAAAGAGTATTGATACGAGGGTCACTAATTTGGACTGGGATATAAGAAATAGTTGTAGTTTTATCGGTAGTAAAGCTGAATATCATAATTTGCACTTTTAAAGAAGCTGCTTCATTCTGTATGTGAAACAACTTAAATATGCTTGGGTTTATAATTAACAAATGTAGAGTTGATCAAAAATATCTTCCCTAGTATGATGCATAGAGATAGTTTAGACTGTGTTACAGAATAATGTGATAATCATGATTTCCTTAAGAGAGTACAAAAGCAGCATCTAAGTTTCAGCTCACGTTTATTGACACACAGCATCAGTTGGGAGCCCCATCAAACTTCCTATTCTCTTCTGTTTACCACCTCCTGCTTTTATTTACAGTCAGCATACCTGTTAATTAGCCTCAGGTAGAGCCAGTTCTTCTGAGAAGATCTCTTGTCTTCCCGGTGATGGCCCCATGAGATGACCATGTACACACAGTCTGTGAGTGAATTAACCTTTAATTCATTAATTTCAGTGCCTGATTCTGAAATGTTTAACTGCTGGCTTTGTTTCCTACTCAGCAATTTGTATTTGGAGAACTGTGAGCCTTGTCTCCTGTTGACTTCAGTGTCATGAACACATCCCAGCGAGCCCTCAGCATCTCATGGTTACCTCACTGGAAGTCATATTTTCTTGTAGTTTTTTGGTTTGCTATGTTTGGACCCAAATGCAGGTAGCTCATTGGTGACTTCCAGGTAAATGCTCTATATCACTGAGGTTATTTACCTAGTTTTCGTTGCACTTTTGCAGAACAAAATTACTCCTCCACTTTCTCAGCTATATCTCTGTTGCACAATATCTGAATGCAACATTTTGCAAAAATCTGATGTAACGGTGCAATGCCTGGATCTCACAAGGCGGTACTCTGTAGGGAACCATACTATTTTATAGAGTCTCACCAACCTCAGTTAGACCTTGTGATGATACAAAGCTGTTTATAGCCACAGCCTGAATGCTAGAGGTGGTGGTTGTAGTGTACTTCTCTCGCAGCACGGCTTGTTTATTAGAAAAGAAAAAAAGTTGCAGTTACATTTGCAGGAAAAATTCAGGAGCATGATTCAGAGATCTCCTGCCCAAGTCTACAAGGTATGCTAGAAGTGCTCTGACAGGTGTGAGCTGATCTGTGCGTTTCACTGGGGTGTTAGAAATCTTGTAGTTTCAGTGTTAGTGGTTGTGTTTGTTTCATCTGAAACCTAAGAAAAGAAAGACTGGGCCACTTATCTGCACAGTCAACTGTAGGTAATGTCTTGAAGTGATGACCAAGTTCCTCACTTTTGCCTGAATGCCATTTATTCCTTCTCCATCCTCCAGTTGAGGAGTAGCCAAACTCTATAGACTTAAGCATAGGTTACAATCCTGCCCAGAGCAAGTGCAAGTATGGAGAGCCGTAAAATACACACTGTGGTAGTGTGAGCATTTTCATAATTTAATGAGAGCTTTACTGATAAAAATTCACTGCTTCCATTTAAAAAAAAAGCAATAATAATAATAATAATAATAACAACAATAATAAAAAAACCCCTCCACCCACCCAACAGTATAATCCCTGGAATACATCCAACTTTTATACTGGAAAAGTACCTCAAAGCAGCATGACTTTCTCTCTTCACTTTGGAAGTATTTGTGCTGATCTAAAACACGAATTTTATGCTGGCACAACTGCATCCCAATGTCAAATTTTTGTGGATAGGCAGACCCAGGTGAAGTAACTTAGTTTTAGCAACCTTAATTCCTTTAAATCAAATTCCTAAGACATCCAGGTGTCCAGGATGCTGTGAAAAGAGACACAAAAATCAAAAAAGAGAAGGTGAGTATTTGCTACTGATGGCTCATGGCTTTGGAGGGTTAGTGGTGATGCAGTGTTGTGACAAAAAATCCATTAAAAAGTATCAGTGAAAGTTTCTGCCATCTTTAATTGTAAGAAGCCAATGCTGACTGATCTGTTAATGTTTCATGGGGAAAGCTGACACTGAGGGGTAAAGGTGGGTGGTATTTCTTCAAAACACGTTAACTGCTTCTATGTATTTTGTGGTTGAAGGACAGAGAGATAAGAGATGCTGGAAATGTTTTCTAGAATTCAGTGGCCTTCATCAGCATTTTATAGGTACTGTTTAAGCCATCTTAGTTAAGGAKAAGCTCCTTTACTATTAGTATGCTGTCATCTTTCAAATCTCATCAAGGCAGCACCAGAATTTTTTTTGCACAGATTTCCTTTGACATGCAGCCTCAGTAAGTATGGAAATTACAACTTAAATCTCTTTTTTTTCTTGCAAAGCAGTGCAGTGCCCAAATTCATTGAATTTCAACTTTTATTTTTTCTTAATGTTGAAAGACATATGCAAATTTTACTAACAATATGCATGGTTAAATTTAGCTGTAAATTCCAGTCAGAGATTTCTGCTTTGTTTATTGTCCAAGTCAATATGTCTGTGGAGAAAACCTCCCACTGTGCAGGAATACATAGTCAGCTACTTGGAAAAGTGGGAAGTTTAATTATGAGAGTTTATTCTGGAAAAAGATAAAGTAAAGCAAGCACTGTTTTTTTTGGGCTGGGTTTTTTATTATGACTTCAGCTAACAGAAATACAATGTATATGGTTTGTTTTGACACTAACTGTTATCAGACAAACCAGTTGATTTTTCTTTAACCTGGTCATCTGTGTAACTGAGGTGGTCTGAAAGAAATTAGAGGTCATGAATAAATGATGCATTTCCTAAACTTGCAAGGTAAATTGTGTCATATATGAAATAAGATCCAAGTGTGAAGAAAAAAAAAGTATAAACACATGTATTGCTGAGAATATCTTCATTAAAATATAGTTTACCCTATGAACATATTAGTATCAGGTTCCCTGAAAGAAGCAAATCTCCTTTGTTGCTTTCTCATAAGTTATTTTGATTTTTGTGTGTGGTAACAATGAAGAATCTTTACACAAGGTTTCTGAGTGGAAGGGTAAATTATTGCTGGGGAATATGTGTTATAAACCATATACAAACATATTTTCATGTTTATAACAGAAAACTCTCCAAGATTTTAATTACTGGAGTGGTTCCCATTTCTTCAGTTTTTATAAGTCGTTTACATGGAATATGTTTTATCTAACTATCTATATAAAAAAAACACTGCATGCAAAGAAGGCGTTTCTCCTGCCTACCTACAGTACATGTAATACTGTAACAATCTGTATTCCTCTTTGTGGTTCAATGCATATTTCTCTTTTCTAAGCCTGTTCAGCTGTAACATGAAGAATATTTTTATGATAATTCTGCAATGGATGATGGTAATTAGATTTACTCTAAGCCAATAAAATTTTAAAAAATTTTAATGTTTGGGTTGCATGACTTTCATCAGATGTGTAGGCATATTCTTTTTTTCTTTGCATCTGTGTAGGACTGATCCACGACCTGAGCTTGTAGGTTCTACCGTAATATAAATGGTACATGATAATTGTGTGTGAAGAAAGGCTGGCAGCTTTACAGACGAAATTTCTGAACCTGTAGGTAGGTTCAGGATAAGCAATTGCCTGTAACTTCCCTTCCCCCATGCTCTGCATTTCTACAATACAACTGCTCTTCTAATGCTTTTACTGAGTCTCATTAAATGGTCCTATGTGTAGGACATTAAATGTATTTATGGTAGAGTGGGAGTTTTGTTCGGAGTCACTGGTGCATCAAGAGTTTCTGCGTAATATTCTTCTGGTTGCCTAATACAGCGAGACAGGCACCAGAGAGGCATGTACTTATGGTAGTGATCCTTGAGCCCGAATCCTAAGAGATGTGGAGGTGGCTAATTTCCTGTAGAACTGAGTGGGAGTTTAAGTTCCTAAGTAGGATTTAGGAGCCTAAATACCTTGGAATTCTCCATTAATAAAGCTTAGTTGCAATATATCCCCTTAATTCTCCACACATCCCTGCATTCTTCTGTACATGTTCCTCGTTGGCTATTTACTGTTAATTGGCAATTTGGATGCTTAATTATGCTTCTGTTTTGGGATATGTTTCTTCCTAGTCTTATCCTGTATTTCTTTGGACTGTCTGTTCCTTTTCAGCTCTTTCCACTCTTACACTTTGTGTCCCTAATAAAGACACTAGCACACTTCATTTCCAGTGACTATCTTCCCTCTCACATCGGCATGTATAAAACATAAGACCTGTGGTATTAATAGAGCTAGCTACCTTGTAAAGATGCTATACAAGGAATCATTAAGGCTCAATATTGACAGGGATTTTACTATTTTGTCTACTCAGTATGTTTTTTGACCAATGTGTGCCCAATATGCAAGTTGCGTATTAGCCAAATTCTACTTTGTTTGACTGACAAAAAGGATAGGGTTAGGGGTGTGTGCCACAGGTAGTTAAATAATGCAAAACCTTGTGTCAGTCTAATGCTTTTCTCACTGAAGTGACTCTGCCGGTTGCTCTTCTGAAACCAGTAGTAGTAAATCAGAGCATAAATCAATCTTTCCTCTGGCTGTGTATGATCCGACTTCTCAGTTCTTTAGTTCACTACACAAGTTATCTGTAACTGAAGTGCACAATGAAAGCATAACGCTCTCTTCCCATGCTAGACTTTTAACTTCCGCAGTATAATTTTCCTTAAAGTATCGCAGAAGTGAAATGAAAACAGACCTAAACAAGGACTCTAGTGTTAAAGAATGCTCTGTAAAATCTACCATACTTCAATTGCAGTGCATCTTTTTTCGTGTGATCATGAACCAAGTTTTCCTCAGGACCACAGTGGTCGTCAGCAAGAGGGATCCCTTGCCCTGCGTCCCAGTAGACGAAAGTGACTGGAAGAAGGCAAATACCCTATGGATGTTGGCACCTGCTGCTGCCCAAATGATGAGCTAGGCAAGTGTCAGTAGCAGTTCTAGGGGGGATGATGAGGGAAAAGGAAAGCTTCTAGGCCTAGGAGGAGTAGGGAAAGGGTGAATGAGTGGATGTGTCGGATCCTGATTCTTTCAACACAGTTGGTATTGTACCACACTCCTTTTTTAAGAGGTGAGTAAGTTATACCAGGGGAAGGAGAATGCAGGGAGTGGTTTCCAGCCCCTGAGTGGGACGACAGCGTTGTCTTATCTGCGTGGCTTATGGACTTTGACAGAGAAAGCCTAAGAGCACACGATGCTGAGGGTACATTGGCCACCAACCACATAGGAAAGAGGAAATGACCCTGTCAAGGACTGGTGTCCAGGGGGATAGGATTTTTGGATGGTGCAGCTAAAGGGCAGTGAATAAGGTGAGGATGGAAGGGGGCATGTGCTCTGTGTTGCTCTTGCCTCATTGCAAAATAGTCTCCCTTCAGTGTTGTTTGCAAGAATAAAGCTGATTTATGAGAGTAAATTGGTTTCTGGACTAGTACCCGTGTTTTTCTCATCTAGGGATATGTGAACGGTTTTCATACAATCCCAGTTTTGCCACAGTTCTGACTAAGTAATCTTAGTGGATTATAAAAAATGCTAAAATAGTTAAAAAAAAAGTTTTAGGAGTAGGATACAGTTTGCAGTAGTGATTTAAGTGCCTAGATAGACTGCTTTTTGCTTGTGAAACTTGTTTTCTTTCTGTATATTCAATAACGGAATATTAATTAATTAATTCATGTGATTGACACTTTCTTGTAGCTCAGAGATTCATGCTGCTTGGCTAATCGATGGCCATGAGTGTTGCATGTGTAAGTAGTTAGAAACACTTTGTTTTATTCATGCTGATTTTTATCACAGGGCATCATCGCTTGGACTGAGGAACACCCCAGGTAGACCATGGCCCTCACTCCACCTCAATGATGGCTGCATTCAAAGGGCCTTATCTATTGCCACATCAGTGCAAGGCTTAAACATATTCCATAAATAATCTCACAGGATCAGAGAGCAACTGAACTGGAGACAGTAAGAATATGGTAAACTAGGTTAGGAACAGGTACAATGTTGGTGATCCTTGAGGGACACTCTGCAACTCTGCCTGTGGCAGCATGGCTTCTTCCAATCTTCTCTTCAGCTGTGGGATTGTTGCCTAATGCCATATGCAACATGTATTGTATGTTTTAACTATGAACCTTGTATTTAAAAGCTATCTATCTAGCTGATCTCAAACCAGTATTGTTAACTTTCTACCTAACAATGCTGATTAAAATGAAGGGTGGTTGTACTTAGTCATCTTGTTTCGTGATCAGATGCATCAGGGAACTCAATCTATAGAACTACTTCTTAGAATCACCTTAATCTTTCTCAGTGTCAAATGCAACCAACCAAAATGTCCAGAGATTACTAGATTTAAAATTATTTTTAGTCTAATCTAAAAATCACAGCACATTTTTACATAGAAGTCTTGGTGCCTCCCATGCACTGGATTTTTTGTGGCTTTACTGTAGTGTAAATAAACATTTTTTAGATGGGAATGCAGACTATAAGTGGCTTGTCGACTGATACAATATTTTCACCTATAGTATATGTGTTAATACAGTACCATATTAGTACTGTATTAATCAGTGCTCGTGAGAGATTATGCTGGTGGAAAACATGGTCATGGGATTTGACCTCCTTGGAAGCAAGGGCTTTTCCAGGTCATGAAGGGCTACATATTCAGCTCGTGACTAGTTTAGAACTCTTTTGCTGTCATAACTGAAATACTGACACCTGGTTTGCACTTAAAAGTGTTATCAAGGAGGCTTGTCAGGGAGGGATATGAATTTTTTGCTGACATAGCTATGCCAGCAAAAACCCTAGTGCAGAAACTGTGTAAGAAGTTCTTTTACCTGTACATTTTACTTCGCTCGAGGGATAGGTATAAGTTGCTTGGGAAGAGGAGTCTTGTTAGTATAATTTCTATATTAACCTTTCTAGTGTAAATCAACTGTAGGCCTTATCCTGCAGGGACTCACATGCAAGTTTATCACTGCACACAGAGATGATCTATCATAGCCTATGCTTACGTTGCTCTGAAGAACGACCTCTAGAGCAACTCTAAGAATAGTATGTGATCTCTGTCTCCTGTTCATCTTCTGTCTACAGGGTTGTCTTACAGCTGCAAGTTGCATGAATAATGCCTGGCAATGCATGAATTTTCATGTTTAGTGCCTGTCCTGTTGGTAGTTCTAGTCTTGAAGATTGTTTGGGGGCCACAGTATAGGCATAACCCTCCCATTTGGGGAGACAGTATAGGCATAACCATTATTTAACTGAACTACTTGCAGGAAGAAGGGAGGCTGGATGCAGATATAACAATGAAAAGGAAGGAAGGAAACTCCCTAGCAGTGAAACTTGTGATGTGCAACACACAAACTAAAGGATGAGAAGTACAAGAGTGGAGGCTTCCTTGGGTGAATCAGTTCCAGAAAAAATAAGCACGTGGAAGCACTTGATGGATCAGGATTGTCCTTTGCTCTTCCTACATGCAGCACCATAAATCACAAGTAGTTCTAAAGAAATTAGTAGTGGAACAGGAAAGTAGAAATTGTGTGAGTAAACTGAGATTATGACTTCAAACCTTCCCTTGTCTCTTAAGATGCAGTTCCTGTATGCCTCTAATTATCTTTCATTTAGATGTTCTACCTTAGTTGGGATTGATGACCTAAAGAGTGGGCTCTTAGTGTTTGTCTGCAGGAAGGACTCCTTTTTCTCTTAGGCAGAGAGAGACCCTAACTAGAAATTACAACTACCCTCAAGTATGCATATTTTGTATTTGTTCAAGTTATTTCATAACATCAGAAATGAAGGCTGGACCAGATACCAGAATACATTATTTGCACTAGCAGAAATAATTTAACATCACACTCTGCAGGAATTTGGACTTGTTCTATTTTGGGGCTTGAAACAGGAATAGCTTGAATGAGCTAGGTGATGTTTTATTTGAGACAAAGGTTTCCTTTTTCCTCAAAGGTTTTTTCAAGAGATGTGGAAAGCCCATTTCATATAATACTGCCAGAGCCAAAGCTGCATATGTAAGCTCTGTGGTCCTACACTGAGGTTCATTAATTGGCCAAGGTTAATAGAAATCAGTATTTTCACTTCAAGTCCTAGAGACTCACTTTGGAAATGCATGAATTTGTAGGCTTGCAGTCTCCCTGACAGATGAATCTAGTCTTGAGGATGGTAAGTAGAGATATAACTGTGGCATTGGATGCGACCATAATCATAAAAGGGAGATATTTTGAGATACAGAAATTGCAAATTCAATCCCTGCTGTTACCAGTCCAGCCACAGGGGCCATGTAACAAAAGATCCCCGCGTTAATGGTTGCTGTTCTATGACAGGGATATTGGACTTATTATACACTGAACACAAAGGTCTCTGATCCATATTCGTGCCTTGTTTCCTGCTTGGGATTCAGCACCACATGGTGGTAACTGTCTGCTTCATGCAGGAAAGCGTTCTTCTATGATATCAGTGAGCGATAGTATCAGAAGAACATCCATTTTCCATGAATTTAAACTATTACTGCAGTTAGGTGCAATTATTGAGAATCCCTGTAGAGTCATACAAAAAATGTTGTCTCTGTCCAAAGATGTTGATTCTGGAATGTAGCAGTTCCAGTCTATGACATTCTTTGTTTGGGGTCTCAGTGGCTGCTATAAATTGTACCCTGGAAAATGGTTACTGGGACTATATAGTTCTGCATTTCAGGCTCTATTTTAAGTACCAGTGACTTTGTCAAACTATACATGTAATTTAAATCAAATTTATATGGCGAAAATAGGTTGAAGATGAACCAATGGTAGAGGACGACTTCATAACAAAGAATATTGACTTTGCATATTAACTTCATTAACTTAATGCTGTCTCTTGTGTATTGGAAAATTGTTCAAGTGAGAATAATAGCTTTTGAACTACTTACAGGCTAATAGGTAGTGATTGTAGTCACTAAGACTTTGAATAGCTGTGGCTGTTGATTACACAGATTAAATGTGAGTGCAGTTTTCAATATGGCTGATTTTTAAAAAACTCATTTTCTGTCCTTCCTTTTGACTTTCATGCCTAATGACACTGACTTCTAATGCATATTAAATCCCGGGAGTGGGAAATTAAATTCCTCTTCCTCTATCTCATAGTAGAGACATGAGTGCAGAAGCATGCCATATGCTTATTTTAAATTTTTCAAGATCGAAGCTGTATTAGTCAAATATAAGATTGCATTAGTGGTAATTCCCATACAGTGGGACATGCTCTGTCTAAACAGCTGGCTGGTTATAGATGTTTGTAGTATTCATAGCACTAATTTTTCATGCACTTCATCCCTTATGTTTTTTCTCCTCATATCTGAACTGTCTGTGCGTGTCTTTGCATCCACTGTGATTTCTCAGTGAATGCTGGTTCCCAAGTTCTTTCTCTATTCTCTCTTTTTTTTTTTCTCCAGGGCCTAATTATGAAACAGCTTCAAATAAATACAATTTTTTAACAAAAAACATTCTGCTTCCTGTGAACAATGGGCTGAATTTTTCTCTTTATTCTTGGGGAGTTCTTATTCAGTTGGAGTGCTTTGCAGTTGGCTAGGCCTGAGATTTCTGGGAGCTGTAATTGTGTCTCATTAATTCTTACAGTAATGTAGGGTAACTATAAGGAGCATGCAATTAGTGGTCTGGTCAATGAATAGAGCAGTTAATCAGCAGACAAAGGATGGGGCTCAGGACCTATTAGGCTGAAAGGAAGTGTTACTATTGTCACAGGCAGGAGGAATGCATGCTAACATGCCTTAAAGTTGAACTGTTTAAGGGAACTGTGTATGTCTTTTTGCTAAACCAGTTTTCCTACCTATTCCACTACTTGAGAGAGATTCATTTAAGGTTGCCTGTTAGAAGTCAGAGACTGTATCGGAGGTTTTGACAGACTGAACAGACTGCTTAGTGTATTCTCTCACCTTAACAGAGGCCGCCCCAGGGTTTATAAAAAATAAAAAGTGGCCAAAGAGATGGAAGGCATCCTTAGCTGTTCCTCCTCGTCAGAAAAATCGTCGGTGAATGGAGGAGACCGATAAAGTTTAAATCAGCCATTGTGTAGATTGTCACTCAGTCATACTCTGCATGTTTGTCTTCATAATGAACGTTGTTTGTTCTGAATGGCTGTGCTTTCAGTGCATGTAAATGTATGCAAATACTCATAACAGTTTAAAAATGGTAGCTCTTACAGTAATAAATAACCTTTCCTACTTTTATGAAGCCTCGTCTTTTACTATAGCTAGGGTTTAAAATGCAGAAATTACTCCGACTCTAGGCAGTGCTTTGGGGTTTTTTGTTAGCTCCAGATCAGAACTTCCAGTTGTTTCTGCCTTTGAAAAAATATGAACCTCACGAATCCTGTGAAGTGTTATGACATATGATGATTATAAAGAAAAAGGCCTTATCAATAAAACACTGCCCTTGAGTAACTCTTATTTCTAGTAGTCATTGCTTCAAATACAAAGTAATTTCTTCTCTTAAGTAAAACAGACACTTGGCATAAAAAAGCAGTAATTAAAATAACTTTTTTTTGGGGAAAAAGGGAATTGAACTTTAATAATTAACTTATATCCAGAGCCTAGTGTTATTCTCGAAAAGGAAAGTAATGTTTTACTGTCTTCTTTGTATTAACAGGTCTGTAGCTTTATCTCTTCTCATGGTATTCACATCAGCAGCAAGTAACGTTAGAAGAATAAAGTCTCTCAGGCTTTATATTAAGGATTCAATTATTCTATATAATTAGCCCTGATTTGTTAAATATTTGAAACATTTTCTACTCTTAGGTAGGGAACAGCATACTGGAGTGATCAGAACCACAAATGACTTGTACCTTTACTCAGAAAATTCTTCTTATCAAATAATAAGGAAAATTAAGCCTAAGTCTCTCTCTCTTTTTCTGTTTGGATTTTATTCCCACAAGAAATATCAGTTTTGTCCACAATATCTTGTGTATTTCTGTTGCCTTGAAATACAAAGAGGCAGTGGATTCTGGTATAAATTAAGTAGATTTAATGACATATATGAGTTGTAACTTGTGCCTTGAATATAAAATACTTGAGTGAGGCATAAGGTATTTTGCTGATGCCATCATTGTCACCCGTCTGGTTTTTCATTCTTCTGTGCCTGTTTTTGAAACATTTAGGAGCAGTGGAGTCTTGGGAATAACAGTTTTTGTATGCCATACATAGCAGATCTTTCCAAGGTCACATTTTCCTTTACTGTGTCTTCTTTTGAGGAAGCAGGGCAGACTTACCCTGCAAAATGAGAAAATGGTACTACTTCCACACTCAGAAGCTGGCTCTTACCTCATATATATGCTACTTTTCCATTTAATTAGAAAGTGATTTCTCATCTGGTGTCAGACAGCATCAAAAAAGTTGCTGCTCAGTATCACTGATAAGCATTACAGGTTTAACAGAAATTACCTTTTCTTCCCCCGAGTAGAGTTTTTCCTGTTGAAACACAGGTTCAGTCATGGGGGACTATTGATCTGGAAGGGGTCGTAAGTAATTCTAAAGTCACTGAAATATTAGTTGGGGAGGTAGCAGATTAATTGTGGTCTTCCATAAGAGCACAATGTTATGACTGGAATGGGTGTTATGATAGAAATGATAAACACTCCTTAACATGTAAAGATTGATTAAAGGTCTTTAACCTTCTTTTAAATTAACAGAATATCCATCTCTGTATCTCTCTTTACATAGACACACATATTTTTACTTAGCAATAAGAACTAGTGTTACTCTTAAGGACAGTGTAGGGTAAGGTAGATTAAACAACTCTGCTGCTGTTTTGAGAACTTCTCTTTTTCTCTTTCATAGTATAGCATGAATCTTACCTAGTGTACCTGGCCTGTTGCGCAAGTCTCAACTCTGCAAAAATCCCAGACCAGAAGAAGTTTATAGATGCTAACTAAAAATGTAACGTCACCGTATTTTAAAGTGCGTTAGCTTTAAATAAATCCTTCTGTATGTGTTCTGTTTCTTCTGGTACAAGATGACATTGACTATCATAACATAAACACATGGACATTGCTCTCTAATTTAAGTTAGTTGTCTATGCTTCTTCATCTGTTGTTAGAACAGAAAGTATTGCTCTCTGGCCAGTTGTCCCATCTGTTTTAAACTTCGTTCATAAGTATTTTTATTCTTTAAGTGACCTTGTTGAAATTGCTGCTTAAGCTGGTATTGTCACCAAATCACACTCCCATTACGAAAGAGACCCTAGATAATTAATTAAGAAAATATTGGTTTTTAAAAGATGGCTGAAGTGAAGTGACGTGAATACCTCCATAGTGAAAATCATTCAATTATAACTATTTCATGTACTATTTATACAGCATTTCTATCCTGAAGACTCATCTTAGGGATCAGGCTGTGGTGCACACAACCAGCAAGTAATTTTCTCAGTCAGTTGAGGAATAAATTTGTACAATGTACAATACTGCTGAGAGAAATAAATCACTGAAGTCCCCCCCTTTTTTTACCTAAAATGAGGTTTGGAAGAGTAAGCTATTGAAGTCCAAAACCGTGACTGTAAGAGTGCCTCCTTAACTGCAGTCTAGCCCTGGAGACACCTAAGCTTCGTGAGCAACTTTACCATTCCATGGTGCCTGGCATGCTGCTGCAGCGGAGGTCCAAAACAGCCCTGTTTCGGCAGAGCTCGTTGCCCTGATCCTTGAGCTTGGCTGGGATCCAGGAAGCAGATGTTCTGGGATCAGAATTACCTGGGAATGCTGGTCGGGTTAAATGTTCCTAGAGCAGACAATATCTGTGGACAGCTTCATCTCCTCATAAAATGCAGTGACAGCTGCTACCGCTGGGAGAAAGATGGTGCAGCTCCCTTTTATGTAACACTATAGTGGCTAGATAGTCATCCAAGAAATGTCTCAGTGTGCTTCCATCCATGTTGCATATTGCCTTGCAGAGTCGAGGCTCGTCTGAGCTAGCAAAAGAAAATAGTTCTAGTCCTTTAATGGCTTTGCRTATGAAATGGTTTGTCTGGAATTTGAACCAGAATCAATTCAGTGACCCAGAAGAGAATATAGAGTATTGCTGTGTGGCATGCTCTGTGCAATTTGTCACAGCAAATAAGCTGCTGTATAGACTACTTGCTGCAACTGTTGTATAACATTTTCTATATACAGTTTCTTTAGCAAGCCTGCCTGACTGTAACAAGAGCATGAATTAAAATGGCTAGGAGCAAGAAAAGGTAGTCTTTCTGATGGCTGTGCTGAAAGAAAATTTCTTGTGACTGTTGCTCCTTGTTTTGCTGTAGTCTGCACTAAATTAGGAACTAAACCCCTTCCTGATCCATTGTTCCAGCTGTGTTTAAACTGCTATGATTTGGGGCATCTATGTACAACTTACCTAGAAATTATGGTTGACATTGTGACATTGTTATTATATTGCAAAATATCTCTGCATATCTGCTTTTGCTCCCAAACACCTGCTGGATGGATAATGGACACTGTACTTAGTGAATATGTTTTTACTTGCATATGAGGACTGGTGGCACTGGGACGATTTGTTTTCTAGCAAAGACCTAGAAAATGCAGTGCAGAAAATGCCCACATTGGCAGTAACATGACAGATACTACTTCACAGACAGAGAGGAAAGAAACTTTTTTTTTTTTGAAAGAATTAAATATTTAACTGAAGGACCAGAGGAGGGTAGGGGAAGTGGTTTGACTACAAAGGTGCCCCATGTCCTAAAGAGAAGTCCTGAAATGTAGGAGAAGGATTTTGGACAGTAGAACTTCTCCCAGGGCTGAAGTGCATAGTGATTGGAATTTGCCCGGAGTTGACACCCCTCAGTTTGAATCCTCTCACTGTCGGCTGCTATGCCTGCATCAACTTCAAGTTTCATGTGATCCCCCTGAGTTGCACATAACTTTCTTCCTGTCCACATTTATGTCTTACTATCACAAAGTAAGAACAGTCATACAGGATCAGACTAAACATCTGTCTGGCCGGGTATCCTGTTTCTGACAGCAGCCTGGGGGAGCGTATAAGAAAATGTCAAGCATGTAATGATCCTTTCTTGGTGTACTCTCCTACCTTCTACTGAATCATGGCTTTGGGACTTCCTGAGCCAGAGATAATACTAACATTTTTCATCCCTCCTCTCAATTCCATTAGTGGTGCAAGCCTTGGAGACTTACTTTCTATTTTGTTTAAAGCCATTTTCTTATTTTCTTATATGCAGTATCTTATGCAAGTGCTCTTTCTTACGCTGAACTGTAAAGTTCATACATCTTTTTCCCTGTTTAAATTCCTCTTTGGGATTCTCTTCTTCCTTGACATCTACCAGGATAAGTTAGTTGCTAATTTATTTCTATTTACTCAGTTAGCCACTCACTAATGTGAGGGGAAGGGTGTGGGGGTCCCTAGGGAAGCTGCTGGCTGTACAGGCCTCAGCAGGGTGGCTCCATTTTAGCTGCTGTGCTGGAGAACAGGGAGGAGTTAAGGTGCTCAGTCCAAGACAAAATAATTGAAAACTAACAGTTCCAGGAGCCTTTCAATTCCAGAAACCTAGTGTTTCTGTGCAACACAAACTTGTTGTGCAACCTAGGTCCCAGTATGACAGGAAGCAAGCCACTTGCCATTTACACTGTTTTTGAATGATGTGGATAATCAAACAGTAAAATCATTTATTTGGCTCCCAGCAAGTTGTGGCTGGTTCTTTTCTGAATCAAACCTTGTCTGAAAAGGATAAGTGGTGCTACACTGCACACTGCCTCCCTCCCCCTTCTTTGCAGCAGGAAGTAAATGCCTCTGTGGAAGAACTGTGGTGTGAGCAAACACAATATTCAGCCAGGAAATGTCTATGCAGGAGCATGTGAAAACCTGAAGGAAAATGTAGATCTAAAATAATCCCATACCCAATAGCTACTTCCCCCTCCCCGCCAAATGTAAAGGAGTTTAAAATTACTTGGTATTTTAGTGCACATGGATTTTCATAAAATAAATTCTAGTAGTACTATAATTGTGAGTTAGATCGGTTCTTTCCAACTTCAGTATTTGCTGCTTCACTCGGAGAACTCGATAGGCCAGTGTTGGTATCGGCAGGAAGAGGGGATCCATATCCTTTGTAGCTGTAGCTGTATATAGGCGCCTACGTTTGAAAAAATTGCCCTTACTACTAAACTGTTACAATTGTAACAATTCTGACTACTGAAATTCTTATCTTATTAGGTGGGAAGGAATAAGAAGAGAGGAGGTAATCTCTAAAAACTTCATAGGAAAAAAGCAAGAAATATTACTGAGTCATTCTTTGTCACATAGCTGCTGTCTCCAGCTATGACAAAGAGTTTATAATTTTTTTCTATTGCTACTTTCACATGCTGATAGGTTTAAGTGAAGCGATTAGGCCCCTGGAACGCAAGATGCAGTCTATGTGTCAGCTAATCCAGTGCTGACCCCTACTTTCTAGTCTCTGCGGGAAGGTTCTCTTCTGCTTCAGCATCTTGTCAGCTACTTTGAATGCTCTTAAACCTACTCATATTTTGTGGTATAGGCCAGGCCAAAAATATGTCCTCATAATTCAGTCCAGGCAAATTAGAAGATATTAAGGCCCATGTTGAAAGGGTTTGCCTTCTAGGCAAACTCATAACTTTATTGCTCAGATGTTTCATTGTGAAAGCAGTGTCTCGTTCCTCCTCTGTGTCATAAGCTGAAATCACCCACTTTTCCACCTTCCCCTTCACTTCCAGCTCTCAGTTTTTCATGCCATCCAGCGCTCTTTATGCACCTCTATTTTTCAGATCAATCCCCCTCCTCCATTGCTTTCCCCTCAAATTTAGAATCCTCCTATTCTCATTGCCACATGGCCTCCCTGTTGCCAGCCATCTCTCAAGGTCAGTCAAACGTTGCTGTTCTTATTGACAAACAGGTAAAAGAATCTGGTGAGCAACCTGGCTATAATAAATGGAAAAAAAGCTCTTTTTATTATAAGTAAGTTATGCTTTTGCATTCTGCTGCTAAACTCTGGCTTGTTGAGACCAATTTTCAATGGATTGATCATGGGTTAATTTTACATTTTCTGGATATGAACTACTTTTGGGTACAATAGGTTGGAGGCCACTTGTTAGAGGCCTAGCAGCAATGCTAATTATCTGTTCTTTTTTCAGGTTTTCAGTCGTACAGCGTGATATACTGGTTAAAAAAGTGTGTTCTAAATTTCAGGGATGGGATTTTTTGCTTATGCCAAGGAAACCTTCCGGTTCTTTGGAACAGAAAACCTGGTAATAAGCTAGGATTTGGAGATGAGAATTTTTCATATGTAAAAACTTTATTATCCTCATGGACTGGACTAATATCAACAAAGCAGCTACTATGCTGGTGGTGGGGTCTGAGCTTTAGGCATAATTTTATGAGTTACTATTTTGGGGAAATAAAACCATACAGATTCTAACTTTTACATGAATGTCCAACTTAAAAACAAACAAAAAACTACTGCACTCAGATGCAGTACAGTACTCCTCCTTTTCATCCACTTGTTTTCATTTTGATTTATTTGAATGAAGGTAGGCATTGAGCTAGAGGACACAAACATAGAGAATGCATATATGCCAGAACCTCAGTTAGGATTGTAGACTAAAATGAAAATAAAATTTATGAGTGCATGCAGCTATGGTTACATGCCAGTTGGCGTGTTTTCTCTGCTGGTCTGCCATTAACCTTTAAAAATTTTTTTTATAATCATGACAAAAGTAGTATTGGTCTCCAAATGTTGAATCTTTCCCTTTTTGGTTTGGAAAACTTGCACTGTGTTTCCTCCTCTTCCTCTTACTACTACTACTACTACTTCTATTATTATTAACTATAGTTAAGTAGTGTTTAAAACATGCTAACTCCTACAAGGATACACCAAAGAGATGCTCTTGCTTTGGAGAACTTACCCTCTGACACAAGAGACAAACCAAGATACACAGCTGGAAACTGCAGTGAAACTCTATATTCAGTAGTACAACGTATGGAAGCTGAGCATATCATTAGCATTATTGTTACTGAGGTTTTTGAAGGCCTCAAGTGAAAGGAGAGGATGAAGGTAGACTTGAAGAATAATGAAGTTGCCATATAGTTATTTATTGGGGTTTCCTGCCTCTGAGGGAGAACATTGAAGAAAGCACCAACACAGTTACCTAAAAACAGAAACAAGTAGGTATGGGAGGTATCATGGGTGAATTAGGGGCTTAAGTCAGTCTCTTGATATACAAAATAGATACGAGGGTCTGAGGAATGGGCTACAAATGCAAGTAAAGATGAAGATAAGTATCTTACATTTTCTGTAGTAGAGAGGGCTGTATGACAAGTGATACCCAGATTAAAGTGAAGGAAGGGCATAGGTCCAGTGAGTCATGGATGAACTAGTCTCTAAGGCCAGGTTCAGCGCTCTTGGGCATTGCCTTTCTGTGCTGATGGTCTGGAGAGGTGGGGCTGTGTCTTGTAGACATCCAGATTCTGAATCCACTCCTCCACTCCTGCTTTATCTTCATAAGGTGGAGTGGCTGTTGAAATATGACTTTGTGTGGGTGCTAATCATCACCTGATTCACTCTGAAACTGTATTTCTAGCCTTTCAGTAGCCCTATCTGAGCTACTCTATCCCGTCCCTGCCGTATTGCCAAGACTGCACAATTTGTGTCCAGCCATGAAGTAGCTGTTTCTTTGTACAATGTAGTATTGTTGGTGCTGCTAAAGTTGTGGTTGAAGTCCATATTCGGGAATTGTACGTTGGTGTTCATGTGCCTATTAATGCATGGTGCTGATACTCTGAACTGTTAAGGTATTGATGTTTTGCTGTGCCAAACACAGAAATTGAGGAGGGCTATAGTAACTCTAAGCAGGATGGACAGTGGGTACTATATACCCCAGAGCACCTTTTAATGGAAGTAGAGGCAGGCTGTTGGCAAGGTGTCTTACAGGAATGGCTGAAACTTACCTAACGGGTTCTAAGCAAAATTTAAGAGATTTAAAAACATTTTTTTAAAACAGTCGATTTACCTGCCTGTGTGTTGAGAATTCACTGCAGCCTGTCCATTCATCCCTCTGCCAGATTCATTGTGCTGTAACTCCTTCACTCACTGTGTTTCCTACCTTCCAAACCAAGACTTTGATCCTGTGCGCCTCCTCTTCCTCACCCTTCTGCGTGAAACTTCCCCTGCGTGCATTGCAAGGACTTGGTGGCAAGTGTCCTATGTGTTGAACTAGAATGGTAATAATGAAAGACTGGGTAATTCTGCCACTTTTTACTGTCCTTTTCACTTCAGTTATTATGAATGTTAAATGATATTTATTCACTAAAATTATATGTATGTTGTACTGTGTAGTTTACCATTGGGCTTATTTGCTATATTTTTAAAACTTAATGCCTGCTATCTTATCCATTGTTTTATAAATGTGTAAAGGGCTCTGAAAGCAGTTACATAGAGGGATTTAGCAGTGCATGGTATATTTTATTAGGATTAAGAGCTTGTAAATTAATATAGTAGGTCTGAGAGCTTCAGAATATACCTGCCTGAAAAAATAGCAATAGTAACTTGATATGATATTTGTATGTTTGCTTTTAGTTTGCAGAATGTCTCTGAAAGACAAGCTTCCTGCTAGCCAATTTATTTTTTAGATAACAGGAACTGTCTAGAAGTACATTCAGAAGGAAAACACAGTAATTAATTTGTCACTGAAACCTGAGGGGTCCTCTTCCTCATATAGGTGATAATGAAGGTTTTGCATGTAATTAGCAGGAATAATTAGCACATTTCTGGTAACAAATAGACTGAGTGGTTCTCTGCAAATAAATTAATTGTTGTGCTAACACAGGCAATTGTCTCTTTATTGTCTGACAATGCCCTTTGTTTGCACTAAAGCCTATTTCAGACCTTAGCAGCTTCACACAAATAGGAAGGAGAATCTATAAAATTGTACCTCATCCATCTGCTTCTGAGAAACTTCAGGACCACCAAGGGACTTGTTTGTCAAGACTTGTTAAACAATTTGTATTCTTGAACGTGTGTTTCACTATATTAACAAATGAATTGTTCAAATCAACTTAGTGGGTAAGCCAGAAAAACCACACTAATCAATCAAATGCTGACTCTGGGCATCTAGGAAAAGAATGGTCTCTGAAAAATAATATAGCAGTAAATTCATAGCAAAGCTGAACAAATCCCAGAATTCCACATATAATCACACAACCCAGCGGAACTGTTTTTATGTGGTAGATGTTCCTCATAATGCAAAATCACACTGTGATGTGTGCGCCCCTTGCTTCACTGCTGTAAAAAGCTAAGGCTTCACAGGTCTGCTACCACAAATCCTCTGAGCAGCCTTAGTTTAGACAAGGCTTAGTCAGCCCATATTCCGTCTTCATTTGCTCTTTTTGGAAGATCTGAAAAGCTACTATTGAGCTAGTCTTTCTACTTCAGGTGTTTTGTTTCATCCCTTTTCTCTGTTCTTTTCCTGTGTTTCCTCTGCTTAGACACAACTGTCATCTCAGCAATAAGCTTACATTAGCTTCTGGGTCTTCATAAATATGGAAGCTGTTGGTTACGGTGAAGTCTGCAGATAGGTTTCATCCCTCCCATGTGTCTGTGGAGAGGAGGGGAGAGGAAAGGGAGAAAATGTGGTTTGAAGATGGGATGCTGCAGGTATAGGGTTGGGTAAAATCGTAAATTTTGTTTGTGGGAAATATTGGCTCTTCTATTTCTTGTTACAGTTAATAATTCTCCAGTCTTCCTCTGGAATGGAAACAATGAGAATATAATTGATGGGTGTCTCTTTTTTTACCTGTATTTTTCTGTATTTTTCCAAAATAACAATTTGTGATTTCTTTTCCAAAATAACAATTTGTGATTTCATTTCCAAATGAGTATTTATATTGATGTATGTTTTAATTTTTATTTTTTCATTATTTCCTCATTTTTCCCTAGTAGCCATGGCACTGTGCAGTGCTTTTATGAATCGATGTTAGAATAATAATAGCAGTATAAAAATTAAAGTAAATCTCAGAACATCATGCCAGCAATTTTTTGAATGAATGTCTAAAACTGCATCAGAATAACCAGGCCTGCATTTTTTAGTGAGAAATGTTGTTGAATAGACATGGTTTCCTAAAAAAAAACCAACAAAAAAACCCAGCAGTTTCCTAAACTAATGTTTTGTGGCATGAAGTGCTTCAGTGAAAATTTAACCATTGGACCTACCTACACATCCCCTTTCCCTGCCTTATTGGAGAAATGCTACTCGTTGTACCATTTCCATGTTCTTATTGTAGTTGACTAATAATGTGTACAAGAATATGAAAACCACCACCACCACCAAAAACCCTGTAGCTAAACAATGCTTTTGCAAGTGTCTGTACAATTGTGAAATTTAAGGCTTGTCCGTACTTGTAGCTGGTTGACTTCAATCCCTTTATACTAGTGTGGTGCATGTCAGCCAGCTAACTTTTGTTGTGAATCATGTCAAGTGGTATACAGCTTTGGAAGTGTTGGGATGTTGGCTGAGTTAAGTGAAACTGTGTGAGTATAAAGGTATTCCCTACTAAAAGCACTGTTTGTGCATCTATCCAGCCTTCCCAGGGATATCCTGCAAAAACTTGTTGTGTTTCCTCCACTGTTTGCTTGTGTGACCACCTAATGTCCAATGGTCATCATGACAAGATAATTTCTGTGTATAAATGATGGTGTGGAGAGGGATGTAAGCCCTAGATACTGTGCAATCAAGCCTTTTACTTTTTGCATGAAGTTTCTCAGTCCTGAGCTAAGATTTGGACTTTATTGTCCAAATAGGAGAAAAATTGTTAACAATGTTAATATTAATTAACGTTTTATATGGAACTGGAGAGACAAACAGTTAATGAAAGTGGGCTCAGCCAGCATAAAGTAGGGAAGAGGGATTGTGAATGGGCTGCCTCAATACTCAGGTCAGCTTTAGGACCTCTGAACTGTTTGGAAAGTGTGTGGCTTCTGTGAGATGTGAAGGCTTCTGTCATTTAACTTTGTATCCTCTTTTGGCCTGCTGGATTTTTGGGCTACCACTGTTTTTCTTTCTTGGTCTAGTGTAAATTTTCTATCCCATTTTTCTTCCCTCTAAGTGTGCAAGTACACAGCCAGCACTTACACTTGTTGTGAGGTGTCTCCCTACCGATATGCTTGTTGCTCTCTGTCTCTCTTTACCTACTCTCAAAAAAAACTAGCTGGCCAAGATGGTGGCACTGCATGAGTTAAATAATAGAAGGCTTGAAGGAAAACCAGTTTTATTTTAGCAGCAGAAGCAGAAAAGCATTTGAATTTTTATGTCTCACAGTTTCATTAGTGCCCTCAGCTTTAAGCCAACATGAGGCATTATGAGGTAATTTGGCCAAGTCATACTACACAAGACTTCTCAAAGAAGAAAGATACTTCATGGTACTTTAAAAATTTTGGTCCTTTTTGGTTACTGCAAAATTCTGTTTATCTTGTACTGTGCTGATTGTTGACAGCTAGAAAAGAGAATTTAAGCCAAAGGATTATTCATATTGTGTGGAGGTGGCAATAGCAGTCCTGGTATAGCCCGGAAGAATAGCTGACACGGTCTGTGATGCACTCTGTACTCCCTTTACTCTCCCAGGGCCCCTCACTGCGCGGGGTGCCAAAGTATAACCTGTCCTGAGTGCCTGCAGCCCCCTCCTTGCTGCACTCCTTGGTGCAGCTCTGTTAGTGGGTGGGGTGTACATGAAATCCTGAGATGGGGTTGGTAAGCCCAGCTGTGTAAGAGGGGTATATTCAGTCATGGGATGGGAGATATATATTTCTATGGGGGTCTCACCGTGGGGTGCATGGTCATACGTTGGCAGTATGCTTGGTTCCAAAGAGGGGCCAAGGCTGTGGCAGATGGCCTGGGTGTGTGTTGCAGCCTCAGGGTTGGGCATCACGAGACAATGGGTTAAGTGACTGCATGATTTGTGCTAGGGACAAATGTTGACAGAAGAAAGATAAAATCTAGGATTAATATTGTTCTTGTTAAAATGTTTCCTTTGGTGCTAATTATGCCTGCTGAGATATGCTATTCATATTTGAATTGCTGCAGTACACAGAATTTGGTAGGATGAACCAAGTGTAATTCCTCAGCTTTTAAATAAAGCATAGATTTTCTAAAATAAAGTCAAGATTTTTTACTTCTGTTGCTTTACAGACTCCTATATGTGATGACAGCATCGTGGTGGTGAAATAGATGTCTTCTCCCTTTATTTGTGTTCTGTTTGTAACAATGACCTAAATTCATGTTCTTTGTATTTTGCTTTATGGAACCACTTGCAAAACTGTTATCCAATACAAATTAAAGTATCAGTTGCTGATCCTGCATCTCAGTGCTTTATCTACATTTCACAAAACTGAAATAAATCAGGGCGTGATAGACAGATCTTAGCAAATTTCAGCCGTGACTTTATAACAATTGGATAACACCAGAACTTCTTGGAATCGCACACAGCATGGCTGTACACAATAGTGGGTAATGCAGACACAAGAATTTACAGTGTTTGCGCCAGTCATGTTCTAGAAAGTTCTCCAATATAGTCCAAAATCCAGTATAGAGGGGGACAACTTTAGCAAAGAGGTAGTTTAACTTTTAATGCTGTTTTTCTCTGAAGGCTCACTAGTACTGATAACTTTCAAAAGCCTTCTGGAATTTGCTTTTAGCCATTGCTGGTAGCCTGACTTTACATGGTAGGATTAACTGAAAACACTCACAAGAGCTGGAAAAGGTTTTCTTTGGCTCTTGTTTAGATTTTTTTTCCTCTTGATTTAGTTTTAATCTAATCTCTTCTGGGCACCAAGCAGAGCTGAAAAGTGAGTGACTTTTTATCTAAATTGAAGTGATAGCAATTGATCAGTTTTCATCATCTGTCTTTGCTGTCATTGGAGCTTCCTCTGTGATCTGCAGTTGACTGAGAGAAATGAAAACTTAATTGAATTCTTTAGCTCACTAGATGTTTATTTATAGATAGGTATGTTGAAGCATGGTGATGTAGGGCAGAGTTCTGTTTCTTGCCATGAATATAAAAGCTTTATTGATTTCATTCAGAGCAGGAACATATTTGACTTCTGTGAAAAAGCAGGATGAAACTTATGGCTGGGGAGTTGGTCACGATGACTGACAATAGAACAGAGAACTGGGTCATCCTGGTAAGGTTTCAGGTAATGCTTATCTCCCACCTTTTCATTTTGTTACTGAGTCAAGGACTGAGAAGGTTTTTAAAGAATGCATTTTGCAAAATATGCTGGTCCCACTACCTCTGTGGAATTTGATAAATACTTTGTAGAGTCTTCAAACAGTGTTCCAACATTTTGTTTTTACTTCTGCTTCGGTTTCCCTCACATATAATTGACATTGATATAGACATCTTATTACACAGGTTTTGCACCATTAGAACAACAGCATCACTGTGCATTAAGTAGACAAGCAGCAGAGAGAAATTCAGCATTGTCAAATTAAAATTAACTTCTTAAATGTTTGTGAGTAATAAAAAGCATGTAAGAAGCATTTACCAGAAATGCTTCATTTTTGTCAGCTGCCTGAAGTATTAGCTTAAACTAGAAAAGCAGAGATTTTAATTGCAATATGCTGCCTGGTCACTACAACAAAGTTTTCTGTGGTCTTATTCCAGGTAGATATATTGTCAGTACCAACTCTTCTAGTCACTGTGCATTGATTCCACTAACACATGGGGAATTCTTCCAGTCCAAGTTAAATATTAACATAGTTTTCTGCTTGCAAGCTCTGTGCTGCTTTTTAACTTAGAAAGTAAGCTCCTTGACCAAGGATTTGATCAAATGAGGGAGGGGAAAACCCAAATCACCAAAATAATACCTTAAACTTTAGTTTAAGTTTGATTTTCTTTAGAACGGAGCAGGGCATAATTTCAGCATTTTTTTCATTGAATAATTACATTTCCAAATGTCATGACATTGAAACATTCAGGAATTTGGGGGTATATATCATATTTATTGTGATAAATGTCCTTGAATTCTTCTTGCTAATTCACCATTAGCTCTAAGCATTGGAGCAAACTTTGACAGCTCATGTTATTAGGAAGCATCGGAGAAAGATCTAAGAATCAGCAAAGACTGTTGTGTACCATGAAGGTGAAAGCTTTTCTTTTTTTTTTTTTTTCCCATGTGTTGGTGGCTTTTCCCCAGGGCAGAAAAAAATGTTGGCTCAGAGCAACAGCCTTTTTTTGTTTGGATCTTTACCCATTGCTCCTTCTTAACGATGCTCACTGAAGTTCACCAACAAAACACTTTGAAACATTTATTCACTCACAGTCTACAACTTACAAATAGCAGCTGAGCCTTCGTTGGGTGTTTTTAATATTCCAGAGGGGTAAAAATAGTTTCTATGAGCACTGGAATTTAAATGTTCCTAACACTAATCAAATGTTTCCAGCAGTCAAGTAAACAACTCTTGTTGAAGTTATGGGTAAAACTGGAATACATTTCACAGTAGAAGACAGGTTCTAGGGGGCAGTAACTTCTTCTGCCCCCTGGGAGTGTTATTAATTCAAATCACTCATCAGTTGTACCCTGTCATTTAATCTGAATGAGTGCATGTAGTATGAAAGTGCGGTGGATGGCACTGTCCCTTTCTAGTCTGAGGAGTGTTTATTGCTTTGATAGGAGAAAATGAAATCCTATGCACCGAGCTAATAAAATGTTATAGATGCTGTCACTGCTTGCTGAAATCTAAAGATATGTAATGAAATAGACCTGATAATGTCTGTGAGCATTCACAGGGATATCTGTGGATTACTGTCATCAATTAGTCCTACTGCTTAATAAGAAAACAACAATAATGAATAGCCTTAAACTTCAGCAGGAGGGAGAAAACCCTTATTTTAAGAATAATCAGAAAGCTTTGCACTCTGGTGGTGAGATATATGAATGGACAAATTTGTCCCTTCTAATTTTGAATTCATTGTCAGGTTGAGGGTTCAACCACTGAATCTGCTTTTTGTATGGAGGAGCTATGAAGGGAGGACTGGAGTAGAAAAGAGCAAAGAATGGCCTGCTTTCAGAAATAAAGATGTAGTGGAAGAACACAGTGACTTCACAGCAAAAATATTCCATGTGTTCAAAATGCTAAGTACCAACCTAAGGTAGCCTAGCTTTTTCATGGCTGGTAAGAAACAGTTTCAGTTATAAGAAAAATGGATCCCAAATTTAGATTTTATTTTTGTGACTCCTCAAAAAAGAAGATATTTGCCAAGTTTCAAACTCTACAAAGTCAACTCAGCCCTCGTAGGAGCAATTATGCAACAGCAAAAGCTGCCAAGGGCTGTTTTGTAACCAGTGTCACTGGAATATGCAAGACTCAACAAGATGCTTATCTGTCAGGGGTGGTGTAGGATTAGTGAAATTATGCTGCAGGAGGCTTGGATTTAGATAGCCTTTGAAACCCTACAGACTGAAATTTTTCCTAACCCAGATGATTCTAGGAACACATTGTAAGAGCTGTTACGTAATGGGATCAGCGTTAAAATGTATATATTTTTCAAAATATTTTTAATATTTTTGTTAATCTTTTGTTCTTTCTTGCAAAAAAGGTTCACTTTTGCTAGCATGAATACATTTTACATAAAGTGTCTGATATTAAAAGTGAAAAAGAGCAGAAAAATTACACACATGTACAGAGTTTAATTATGATTAACCTTTAATAATGATCATTGGCTGTTTTCAGGTAACAGCAAGTCTTCATAACTATTTTTCCATGAGAAGAATAGGTGATCTGGAATTGATTACTTGAGGCCTTTTTGCACCAAAACAGAATAATGCAGTATCCCATAAGGGATTATCAGGCATTTGCTGAGAAACAAAGTGTTTATAAAAACTTCTGTCCCTGAGACAGAGCCTTTAGGTAGGAAATTTCATCCTGTATAGGACTCCGTGTGTACCAAGGGCTTTTTCTTTTCACAACCGTAGTTAGCATTCTTATAGGTCTGGTTGCAGCTTCTGGGCAATGGATGTATGAGGGCCATTGTCCTTTATTGAAAACCTTGGCTTCAGTGGGGCAGTGCATTATATTAACCCAATATAGAATGTGGTTCAAGGAGCTTTTAATTTCTGGGAAGGTAAATTAAACTTCCCAACCTAATCGATTTGTGAGATCGTGAGTCTTAAAAACATTCTAGAATCATAGAATAATTTAGGTTAGGAGACACCTTTGACATTCATCTAGGCCAAACCCCTGCTCGAAGAAGGGTGAACATCACAGTTAGACCTTGTGGTGAAGAATGAAAGAACACTAGAGCAGTTCATAGCCAGTATTGCAGAGGAAATATATGACCAATCCAAAATCCCCAGTGAGTCCCAGAACGGCAAAATGGCTTTTGTGGATGCTGAATTGATGGATACTCCTCAAACATACTGAACACTGCTCATGTTATCCACTTTTGTGCTTACATACACTAGTAACACTTAATTTTGGTACTTCTTCCTGGAAAGTCATTATTCCTCTGTTCACAATGCTATCTTATCCTTACTCTTCCGATTTGTTTTAATCAATTTTTGTATTATTTTCTTTGTTCATAATCTATGAATAGATCATATGTAACAATACTTCCAGTTTTGTCTTTTTTTCAGAGGTCCATGTAGATTTCGGAAGTCTCAAGGAATCTCCTCCCATGACTGCGTGTTCTTTCTTTTTGAGTAAGCCAGCTCAGTGGCCTGTCCATAGTAGTTTTGGGGTGGGCTGTCAAGCAGAGGTTGAATTATATGTGGAGCAACTGCTGTTTCTGTTGAAGCAAGACTATCCCATGAAGGATAAATTAACTTTGAGACTCCCTCAAATAATTAAAAATACTAATTAATACATTTTTTCTCTTCCCAATTGCTCCAGACTCTTGTGAGACTGATATGACCACAATTTATTTCATATAACTTTATATATTTTGCCAAAGCATACAAGATGAGAGTGTAGGTAACTCCTAATGATAGATGAGCACCTCCAGAGGGCAAGTCAGCTGACCAAGGCTGATAGTCTGCAATACAGGATTTCTCTGTTAAGAACCATGTCCATCTTTACGTCCCCCTGGCCTAGCAAACCGTTTTGATTGAGGGCTTGACTATATATTGAGTTAGTCAAGAATAGCCACTCCAGAATTCTTTCTGATTGATTGTGTGTGCCTGTATATTTATTCCAACTACATCTCCTTACACTCTTGGTTATTGTTCATAATAGCCACTTAAAATTCATATGTTCTTTTAATCCCAGTTGAAACATAAACAGGGCCTAAGGGAGTCAATAATGTTCACAATAATCTTTTCCTGAAGTTACAATGCTTGCTAGTAGGTGTTTTAGGCAAAATGCTATAACCTGGGTTTATCACAGCTAATTCTAGCACTCGAGTGAGGTATCACTGCTAAGGATATTCTGTTTTGTCCTCTTTCTGCAATTAGATGCCTGTGGATCAGGATTACCCAGAAAGCCAACCAGCATGTCTTATGTATGTCTGTGTCTCTCTCTGATAGCAGAAGGCTTCTGCGATGAGAGGCTACTTATTTAAGCACCTCAATTAAATGCCAGTGTTCTGTGGGATGAATCAGGACCAGGGTCACTAAGACCTCCATCTGCACAGAAGAAGGTGTTCAGACTTATGTTCTGATTGATATACTTATGTAGCCTCTATGACATCATGAAATTTTSCAGGTCTCTTCGTGTAGTTTTATTTTCTAGTTCTCTTCATAATTTTTAAGAAAAAAATTACTGTGCACTTTGAATATCACTGAAGCAGTGATTTCTGCCCTGCTTTCAATTTCATTGTGGACTCCAAAATTCCATGATTTTTGAGTTCCAGTTAAACTTGTAGTTAGTATGTGGTATCTCAACTGGGGCAAGTGAGTGTGTATAAGAAGAATGAAGGTACATGTGAAAGAAAGTTCTTGTAGATAAAGAAATGCAGAGGAAAGAGCCCAAGACACAAGCAGGCAAGAGGAAACCCAAAGAGTTGATTCAGGAGAGTAAAGAAGCAAAAGACAAAGGCAGTGCCCTGAAGTTGACTGAAGTTTTACATAAATGTCCTGGATAGTGAGTTGTGGTGGCTGAGTGACCTCATAAAGCTTCTGTTCCTACTGTAGGTGGGATGGAAGTTGAGGCAGAGATTTCTTTTGATTCCATTCCTAAATCTGACGGAATCTGCAAGCTGGAAACCTAATTCAAACAAAATGCTCTAACTTGGCATGAAGAATGAGTGATAGTCATCTGGGGACTGCAGTTCCTATGCTAGCTCTGGAACACCATGGTGTAAGGTAGTAGTGAACTGTATCTTATGAGGAAATCTGTTGTCTTTTTGTACGAAATCCTTTTTTTGTCTGTGAGGATGTGCCTCAAGGTGATATCCCTCCCTCTCTAAGCTCCCCACCTCCCCAATAAATAGGGATATGGCTTTCATCAGCAGCTCCAGTGCAATTAAAAAACCCAGTCATACAATTTAATGACCTTCTGTGTATTTTTATCTTTGAGGCTCAAGGAGAGAGCATCTTTATTACAAAACCTGTAAGACTTTTCTAAATTATCTGTTGACCTTCTGGAAACAATCCAGAAGGTGATAGCTGTTCATTCTACACACAAAAGGAAGAGGTGGGTGTGAGCCAGAAGCATGTTAGGAAAGTGAACTTTCCTAGAGTGGAATGTATATTTACAGGAACCATTTATTAAGTAATTTCAGACAGGCCCATTTGCATCTGATGCGTCTGACTGTGATTAATTTACAGAAAGTAAGTCCTTAAGTTAGTCAAGTAAATTCATCAGCGTAAATTTACCCAGCCCATCTGCACTTTTTCCAATTTTCTCTTGTGGAAAAGCTTTCCTGTTGCATTTAACCTCACCACTTACCCATGTGACATTTTCCTTCTTTATTTAGATAGAGCCAACAATAGTAGACACTTCTGGTGAAACCCTGACCCACTGAGATTAGTGGGGAAGCTCCTGTGGATTTCCATCAGGATTTCTCTCTTACAAAAGAACCTTTCTGAGAAAAGCAAAATACATTTAAATTTCTGCTTTGTGTTAGACAGTGAATGTAAAAACTGTGACCATATCTAATGAGATCACATTCTCCATTACACTGTTTTCCTGTTATTTGACTTGTGCTTAATTAAGGAATTACCATTTCTGGGTGCATCGTTCTACATGTGGAACTTAAAATACCCATATCACCTTGAGCTTATATTTTAATCAAAATGTAAATATTTATTTGCATTTTAACCAGCTCCTAACCCCTGATGCTGGTGGCAATAGACGGATTTAATCTTTTAATTCTTTTCTGTAAATCATTAATCAAAATATTAAGAATAGCTATCTGATATAAATCCCATGCAAAACAATTTTTGCCATGTTATGGTGAATGGATACTTTCAATTCTGATGTTCTCCTTACTGTCTATAAATCAATTATTTAGTCTTATGATTTTCCTTATCCGGTCTCAAAATTTTCCTTAGGGCAGCTTATATTTAATACCGTATGCACTAATCCATCAAGTGAAAAATTGTCAAAGGCTTTCTGAGAGTCTAGATATCTGTTGCAGCTATAGTTCGTGTCAATGGCTATTTCCCCTAGAACCTTGAAGTTAATAAGATGTTTTGGTGTAATTTGGTTCGTAAATCCAATATGATCTGGTTTTATACATCTTTATGCAATTAATACATCTTTTGTATCTTTAACACTTCTGCTAATGGCTTTTTTAGCCATTTCAAGTGGTACTGAGGCCAAGTTAAAGCCACTGGAATTGAAGAATTCACCTATTTGAATCTCGGTGAGTTCTGGAGAACATTATTTTTTCCACTATTTAGTTTTAGAGCACAGGTATATAACAGATCTTGTGAAGCCATATGCTTGGTAACATGTTAGCTTAGACCAAAGTTAAAATAAACACAATTTCTTTTTCTTTTTTTTTTTTTTTTGTTACCTATATGAATTTTTTTATCCTTAGCCTGATGATATGTTTTTGCAGAGTCTATTAATATATATTTTAACATACATACAAATCTGTATGACCTACACAAAGACAAACGAGGAAAAATGTCACTAAAAAGCAGTAAAAATTGCTTAGAGCTGGAGAACAAGTGGAATCAGAACCAAGAGAGTATACCAAGACACTTCGAAAGGGCCTTAGCAGCTTCTCAGCTACTAAGGAGTGCTAGATACAGTAGATGCAGATGACAAATTAGAAAGGTAGCCAAAAGTAAGAGTAATTGTTATTGTTGTGTTTGTATGGATGCTTTTTCTTTCTTAAAAATTTTAGATGTGTGGGTGGGTGCTTTTTTTTTTCTTTTCTTTTTTTTTTTTTTTGGTACGTTTTYTATAATCCAGCCATTCAGCAGCCTCAAGAGTCAAGACATCTGCCTTGGAGATGTACTCATGTTTTGACGAGCCTTAAAGCATCGTGATTTTTGACATAATGTTGAAATGAAATCTTTGATGCTTGACAGCTGCTGGCTGCATGGAATGATCTTTTTTTTCTATTTTTCCCCATTTCAGCGTGATGTTTACTACACACAATAGGAATGTGCGTCATTTTGAAGAACAGTTTTAATTCCCTTTATCCAAAAAGCTTTCAGTAAAAGTGATAAATTCATAGGAGTTAACATCCTTTTAGTGAAGAATGCTGGCAATTTTAACAGCTGTATATGTATGTGTGTAGACTAGGGATAAAAGGCTGTGTGAAGTTTTGCACTTGGTAGCAGAAAGATGCCATCAGATGTAATGCTGGAACTGACATTATCATCTTGGCGTCCCTGACCAGTGCTCACTGTACATTAGAGAGGAGCTGCTGTTGGGAGGCTGTCAGGCTTCATCAAAACAAAAGCAAATGTCCCACAGAAGCAGTTGCAAATGCTGTTACAGTGCTGCTAATGTAAGCTGTAAAGCCAGATGGTATGGCTCATATGGCTCATGCATATGGGTGAGCAATGCAGGAGTAGTCCCATTGTCACAGCATTACTGCGGCCATGGAGACTTGAGGGAAGAAGTATGATCGTGTAGCATAGGAGTGGACAGCTCATGTTGGCAGTGATGCCTGCCATCTCTAATCTGTGGAGTGATCACAGATCCAGTTATGACTGATAGTTTACGCTGATCCTGTGACAGCCCTTAGGGCAATTTCTGTGCAGCATTTTATTTTGTGTTTATTAAAGGTGGCATTTGCCCAGCTGCTCTTCACCAGCGATAATCACTTTTCACTCGAGCTAAAGGGAAGGAACAGTGACCTCTGCCTTTATGTGGCGATGTTAGAAACAATAAGAAGCCAATGTCCAAGGCTGTGGAAAAGCCAAACACGAACTAAAACCAATGGGATAAGAAATTTCAGAGGGAATGCTTGCCAGTTCAGCTGATTTGCAGGTGTCCGTGGCTGAGGGACATCAGTGAACAGACAGTTAAATGAATAAAGAGAAGGAGAGATGGCAACAGGAATGTGGAGATGTTTGCAGAGCTTAGATGTACAGTACTTAATGGAAGGGCAGACTTAGATTTCAAAATAATTATATTCACCTTTGGTTTTGGGTTTTTTTTCGTTTTGTTCAATAAAACAGGACTTTGTATACATTCTTTCCTCCTCCAAACAGAAGCAGGTGAGCAAGGCCCCAACTACTGGCAAACTCTCAGACAAATGGGAAACAAACTTTCCTTAATTTAATCAAGCCTCAGTACCTATGGCAGATTTTTGAACGTGCCCAGGCCTCATCGCTACTTTTGGGGTCACTCCTGTGAGGTGCTGAAAACTCCAGCCCTGAGCCAGCAGCACGATAGATTGTGTGAAGGCCTTCAAGTGTGCAAATAGCCCCATGACTTCAGTGGGACCATTTACATGCTTAAATTAAACATGTGCTGAAGTGCTTCACTGCTGCAGAGCCAGAATGCCTGACGCCTTACAGGACTGAGTCCTTGGAAATCTAATTAATACATTTCAGCCCCCCAAAATGGGGACAAAGTTCTTTTGAAAGTCTGTCTGCTGAGTTAGATGTCTAAATGTTGAATGCTAAGTTTTCCTGAAAATCTAGCCTTTAAATATCAACCCTGGTAATCTTTACTGATAACCAGTTTAGCAGAAACATGCGGTCAGTATTTTTATTCCAATCCTACATGTCATTTACACATCCTAAGATGGGGGATTTAATATGAACTAAATAACACATGGGCTACTGTAGTTCTTTATTTATTTTGTGGCTTTAGACACACAAATGCAGGTCTGTTCCAAACAATGTAAAATCTAATGTTTAATTAAATTAAAACACCACACATTTCAGAAAATGATGTTGCCTTTGATTTTTAAAATTAGTCTTTCCAGAATGTCTCAAAATCAATTTGCAGTAGTAGTCATTGCGATACAGATTACATCATGCTTGTTTTCACAGGGCCTCGGATCTGGTGCTAAACCAGTATTAGCCTTTGCTCTACTTGTGTTTAGGAAACACTATACTGCTAACTGCTATTTTATGGATGTGGCTAAGGCTGTGTTTATCTATACAAGGTTTACTGGTTGTGTTATGCTTACAAATTTCCATAATTAAGACTGCAAATTCCATAATTACAGCTGCAAGTGAGAACCATTTTGCCAGAACTTATTCTGACTGTTGAATTCATGAAAAAGGGATTTTTTTATGGGGGTGATACTGCTTCAGTTACACCAGGATTTTTATTGGTCTACCATAATTCTTTCCTACTTTTAACACAGCTATGGCAGTGAAAGTTTCAGCTGTAGGCAAGTCTTCTGTTTTGTTTAGTTTTCTTGAGATGCTAGTTGCTACCTTGTAAAATAACCAGCCATTGAGGACTTTCTTGGAAGTTGAATATGAAGCTGCATTTAACTTGACTATCCTTACATACGTACTCAAAATATAAGCACGGTGGAATAACCTTATGGCTGTTTTATATAAAAAATGAGGAAACCTTAGTATTATGCAGCAAAATCACGATTACAAACAAGCAGTTTAAACAATTCTTATTTTTTTTTACATAAAAAGTACTGCCCCATAGTGTGAAAGATGTTTATGAACTTTCTTCATCAGCAACCTATGATTCTTGGTTTGTGACAATCTTATACTCACAGAGGTTGGCTCAGTGCCATAGGAATTTCTCTAATGCATCAGAAGAAGTTCAGGCTTGCAATTTTGCCACTAAGAAGTACCGTCTTTGGTATTTTCTAGAAAGTTTTCCTCTATTAGTGATGAGTCAAAAATCAAAAAAAAGGAGAAGTGAGGTCTGAATAAATCCTCAACATGGCACACAGTGTAGTTCAAGATGTGACTACTTGTCAGGCTGAAGAGATCAGGGCAAATTCAAAGTTTGCATCCCGTGGAAGGAAAAAAAACCACTGTAGTAATATTTAACTTCAAAAAGGGAAAACACATAAAAATAAGAAGGCTTCTTGAAAAGAAATTTAAAAGAGCAGCCAACAGGGTAAAATAATTAAAGAACCTACATGAGAGGCTCAGAGTAAAAGTGTACCATCTATCAAAGAAAAAATTTTAAAAAGAACCTTTTCCTAAAACCAGCTTGGCCAGCAGTACAGCAACAAGATACTACTCAGAAGTGCAAATGACAGATCAGCAGGACGAGGTGAATTGTGTCCCAGGATTCACAGTGCCGTTGCAGGAGTTCTAGAAGAACTCAAATATGGAATTGTTAAATTATTAGCTACAGTGTGGAATTTATGTTCTAATCAGCCTCATTATTAAAGGAATTGAATAGTGTTAAAATGTGTTGCCTTCTTATAGAGTAATAACTAGTTAAGTATTAAAAACAGGGGGTAGAAAAAATTACGGGTTTTCATAAAGGGGTGGTCAGTGAGTTCTCCCGTAGAGTCTACAGTACAACCTGAACTACTCAACATACTTATAAATAATTTAATAAAAGTTTACAATGAACTGCTAAACGTAAGGGAGTGGATATAGCTTTTGGGTCAGCTATCCCTAAACTGCAAGTTGCCAAAACTGTAAGAGTACCATGGAAGAAATTCTTGTTTTCTTTCTGTAGTCTTTCCTTAAGTATCCTGTGGTGTCCACCTTCTGGTATGTGGTAGACTTTCAGTCCGACCTTGTTTGGCCAATTTTATATTCTTGAGTCAAGTGTGCCCTTGCCTATTTTCTTGATTTGTAAGACTACTGAAATGGGGAAGAAAAGTCTGGTAGTTGCAGTGATTGTTTCAGTCTGGAGTCTGTGGAGACTGTGTAGAAGGTTTGTTACTTTTGCTAATTAATTTACAGAACTTTTTGTCTGGCAGTGGTTGCTGAACCCTATCAACTCACTGTTCCTCTGTTTCCTCTGTCACTCAGAGCTCACCAACTTTGATGTAGTTCAGGCTGATATCTCTAAAATACACATCGTAGGAATGTCTTTTCATAGATTAGTTTAGGCCTGAAACAACTAGATTTTTTTTTTCACACATCTAGTATTTCCAAGAATTGATCCTGATTTCTTCCTGAGTGAGAGAGACAAATGGGCCTGATATCTTTAAACATTTTCTATCTTCTTATACTTATGTATTTTCCTGAAAAAATCATGATAAAAACAGCAATTAAAAGCTTGCCTGATGATTCAGTCCAGCAAACCATACATATCTTAAACATGACAGACAAAAGCACTATTGATTCTCTATTTAAAAACTGGCCATGTAAATTTAATTTAAAGGCTCTGAGGCCCTGCAGTGTTGCTGAATAAACATCTAATAGTAATAATATGTTCGATACATGAGTGCCAGTGCTACCTTAATTCCACTTCAGGATATCAAGAATCACAGACACCTTCTTCCCAGTTAATTGCTGTGTTTAATTTGTTTGCTCAAGTAATGCAATACTTTGGATTATAATAGAGACCAAAGGGTCTCAAACTGTTCATTCCCCAGAGCAAGCCAAGAAATGCAGAAGAGGCCCAAACATGTTGAATATCCATCGTGAAGAGCAGCTAGGTTTTTGCCATTTTTTGATAACAATTTGCTGACATGAAAATTGACTATTATGTAGTGCTTTTGAAATCCTCCTGTACTGTGAATTCTTTAGTTTGCATGAGGGAAATATCTAATGGTGGCAGGCTGCTTATTTTGGACAACGTAAAATGACCTGCTGTAAGCATCTTAAATGAAATGCTGGCTGAATAATCATGAGATTATTAACAATTCTGAATAATTTTCTACTGTGCCTGCTACTTGGTAGCTAGCAGCTAGAGCAGACATGGCGTTCATTGGTGACTGGTTTTGTGGTGCATGTGCATACTCTGAATATTGGTTAAGTAAACGATCAAGACGGGAACTCATCATCCTTTGGCAGTGATTTTGGTGAGTAAACTCGGATAAGCCCATCTTCTCTGAAAAGTATTGCAAAATCTCAGGGTACTGGAACTGTTGAAATTGAACCTGTCTAATATTAAAGACTTGTATTTAGCCTAAAGTCAACAGGTGCTAGGCTTTTGCCTTTCTGCTTCCATCTGACCAGGTCAAAACTTTCCATATATATGAGCTGTCAGATTTTTTTCTTCCTAAACAGAAAAATCTATAACTTCATAAAAATAATATAACTTAAAGTTTCATTGTCTCTGAGGTAACCTTCAATACCAGTTATCTAATCCTTAGTCGGGAGATTCTCCATAAAGGAAACTTTAAATTAAGCAAAACATAGTTGCTCCAGATGACCAGAATCTTGGGAAGATGCATCATGAAACTGCAAGTTCTGCAACTTATTTTTCCTTGCTGACTGTGTTTCTTTGCTGTTCTTTGATATCTACTTTCAAGATTTCTGCTGTAGCTGGAGTAAACAGTAGATATGATGTAAAAGATAACTATCAGCTCTAGAGAGAAGCCATAATGGCACAGATAATCCTCTCGGTAAGCAATGATTTCTTGAGATGATAATTTATGTGAAGTTTGTGTGTGGTATGTGTTTTTAACCAACAGGATTAAGCAATTACAGCTTAAAGAGGGTATATGCATCTTGCTTACAGGTGCTGAGTGTTCTTCCTTTCTGTTCTTTTGGAAGAATTTACTAAAATCTCCCTTTTTCCCAAGTTTGATACACTGAACATATTCATACCTAATTTCTGTCAATATGAATGCCTAAAGAATTCTTTGAAAATGTCTCATTCACTTTGGCCCTGAAGGTTTCTCTGGAATTCATCAAGTGCACTGACTATCTGCATTGCCCAGTCGCTTGTAAAAATTTAGCTCACTGTCATCTCTTCAATTCAGCAACCGAGAATGATGCAGCATAACTTTGGGAAACAGCAGCATTAAATTAGAGATGCAAGCTGCAGACTGTAATATTAAAAATGTGTTCTCCTACTGTGGCCTAATTTGCCTTTTCCTTTTTATGCTGATAATGTATCCGAACCCACACTGTGAGCAGTGTGTAGTAAGTTTCTAGGCTTTTGGCATCTGTTATGGACAAACTGTGGATTCTTTGCAGCTTCAAACAGCAAATGAAATGAGGAGATCGATGGAATTCGTGTCTAGATGTGTGACATGGAAGTGTGCCTAAACAAATGTAATTTTGCAGCAGGAGCACTTAAATTGTGTTGAGGCTAAAAAAACAGATCTTGTTTATCACATTAATTAATTAACTGCAAAACATTTTTCTCCCATTGTTACACGAAGTAAAGGGCTGGGGCTTTGAACCCTGTAATTCAGCATATAAAACTGCTGTCAGAACCTCTGGCTCAGGAAGCCCTGAAACCGCAGGACGCTGGGAGGGTAACCAGGGGAAGGATCACTGCGTGCTTGCCTTGCTCTGATACTTTTCCTTAGGCATCTGCTACTGGCCGCTGTCAGAGCCAGGATATCCAACTAGATAGACCTTTGGTCTGACCTGGCATGGCCACTCTTATGTAAGAATACATGTGATCACGGGTGGTTTTGATCTCCAGACCCTTCCAGGGCTGGATCATGACTGAGGATGAATGAAACTGTGACTGGAGTTAATTTTAAAACACTGTTATTCAGGTTTGGAGCCATTTCAAGGAATGTTGTGCTGTCCAAAAATATGAAAATCCACTGGCTATACAGTCCTACTCAGAAGAAGTAAATTATATATGTTCACATATTCTAAAAGGATTTGGAGTAACAAAGAAATTGTTACCTTGTGCTTCAGCAACATGAGATACCTTGATGGGTGTTATACTTAACTCTCTACACCCTTCCAGCGTACCCTCATAGGCGTGTGCCTCAGTTTTACAGTAATAATCTGGAAATAAACATATTTTCTCATTCTCCTTGTCTGTTTGTTTTTTTTTTTTAAATAGTACATTCTTTGTAGCAACGTTCTCTAGCATTTATGGTTGAAGCACCTAACACGAGGAGTCCCAAGTTTATTTGGGGTCTTTAGATGTTGCTGCATTGCACGCAATATTTTGTGCACACACCAATATGCTGCATGACCAATATTTAAAGCTGAGGTGGTAGGAGCCAGTTTTTTGAGAGATTATGCAGTCTGCTTGAGATGCACCTTCTCTTTCCACATCATAGACATTTATGTAAGGCTGTAAAAGTGTAAGTTACAGTTTCGCTAGCAATGGAATAAATAATTCATTCTTTTGTTTAAATAATACACCCTCTTCCCTGAATCTCTGCTGTGAGGAAAGTAGGCCTGGCCCTGGTTTATTGTCTTTTGGTGAATATACAAGAAAAGAGGCCTGAATTTGACATTGTCTGTCAAGTCGCCTTCCTCAAGCCAACAGTCAGGGAAAACTGCCCTGGAAGGGGGCAAGTGAATTCAGATTTGACTCCAAGAGAGCATGGTCAAGTGCTACTTTAACCACGGCTATTCACGTTGCAGCAAGCAAAAAGTGGAAAAAAGGGGTGAATACCATTGTACTTGTCGAGCCAGTAGCTAAGCTGTTTCCAGTCTCTGGTTTTGGACTGGATAGTGTTTTGACAGAAGCAAGATGTGTTGGGCGGCTGATGTCAAATAAGGGAACTTTTCACTGTGAGCATGTATTTTTATTGGTATTGACCTTTCAGATGTTTAAAACAGTGTTACAACAGTGTGACTTCTCATGCAGGTGACTGAGTTGTCCTTTGATTAGTGCCTGAGAAATACCAGCTATAATTAAAAATATAAAGAATAGTATGGCATGGTTTATTTGCTGTGGGAAGAGCTTCTTATCCCATGCAGTTTGGTACTGCTGGGCTGACCAAATTAGGTGCAGTTCTCCTTCAAATGCCCTTTGGATAGCATGATCTAAAGGTGGCGAGTGAACAGGGAGCTAAATCTATTCTGCAGTACATAGACCAAAAAAGGAGAGAATGCTGCAAAGGAAGCAGGAAGTCTGAGAAGGTCTTGATTTAATTTCCATAAATGTTTGTCCTAAAGATACAGCAAGTACCAATATGAAAAAGCTATTAAAATAATCCCATTTCTCCCCTTTTTCTGGAATTTTGCTGATTACAACTGCTTCTATAACAGGTTTTTTTTTCCTTTGAGTGCTATTATTCTTTGCAGTTGTATGAGCCTGTGTTTAAAACTAATGCAAAGAGGAAAAGAAAATCCTGCAGTCTCAGGAGCACGTATCTGGAGGGCCACAGTTTCTGTTGAAATAAAGTTGTTAATGGAATTGGAATCACAATGACATACTGTGAAAGGCCTCTCTTTATTACAACCCTAAGATTTATGAAGGAAATGGTCCAGACTCCTAGAAATTCTTGAGAATAGTGAGGAATATATATACATTAGTGTGCCAGATGACATATATATATCTTATATATGCCAGATTAAAGCAAATGAAGTTTTAGTGTAGATTTCAGATGAGATGGCCTTCTGGAGAAGTTAACTGTCTTTCTGATATTTTTAAAACCCTGTTTTATTGATCAGATGCTTGAGAGCAAGAGATTGAACTAATTCAGTCTGAATTAGTTTTATCTGAATCTTCAACAGACTTTAAGAGAGTAATCTTTGTCTACAGCAAATGAGGGACATGAATTTACTCAATTGTCTGAAATTCTCCCTTCTATTGTTCATTTCAGATGCTTGTACTTTAAGCCAATATGATTTAGAAAAGTTATGAAATGTGATAAATATTTATCTTTTTTTTTAAGTGAATTTAGACTTTGGGCAAAATATGAGGCTAAAAACTGAGTCAGGTACTACTGTTGTTAGTGGCCATGCAGATGTTGGTGTGGTAACTATTTGCCTGGACACCAGTTAAAAGCAACCTTCTCTATGGAATTTGAGTAAACTGACTGACCAACGTATAGGAAAATAAGCTATTTTATTGCAGTTATTCCAGCATATCTCCCTATGTAGGGATTCTCTTATAGAATAAAATTTGTTAGTTTATGAGCAAAATTGTTATTTTACAACGCAGTCTTCTTGTGTTCCAGGATATTGTGTCTGCAGAGGAAGGTATTCTGGAACAGGGATGACAAAATACATTGGTCTGAATCTTCATGTGGTTAAGATGCTAAGGTTAAGGGGTTTGTTTCATCCCTATTTTGCCTTTATACTCAGATTTCCTATATGAGTGCCAAGACTGATAGGATGTTGGTGACAGAGCCAAATGTCCATTAGGATGTGGAAGAGAATGATCCCTCACTGCCTGTAGCTGGGACTATACTGTTGGCAAAGGGTTTTTTTTTTTTTGTTTCTTTGTTTCTTTTTTATAAAAAGAGAGAAGAAAAATAAGGAATCTAAGTGTTTAAAAATTCAGTCCTGAGCACTGATCATTATTTTGTGTTTCCGAGTTTCTCTAAAAATGAAGCCTGTATCTGTCTTAAGCACTTTCATTTTCATATAAGGCCATTAAAATTAGATTCCTAAATTAGGTATTGTATTGCTGGTTGAAAATGTCATTTTTCTGTTGTTCAGGGTAAGATGTGTTGAAGCCTTCTCTTTTTGTTCTAACTTGGAGCAAAAGTTTTCTGTGGGATGGGAGTTCTGAGAGATTTCATTTTTAAAATGTTGAATGGTTGTAATCTGATACTTAAGTGGTTTTGCTTTGTTAGTCTTGAAGCATGCTACATATCAGTATTTTAAGGCAAAGGTATAAAATAAGTGAAGTGATGAAGTAGAAATGAAATGCAAATTAAAAAAATACAACAGAAATTGTTCACATCTAAGATTTCATCAAAATTGATGAAAACTTTGTGTTTTGTTAAAAATTGCTTTTTCCAGAGAAAAGTACCTGATCAAATTTTCTTTGATCTAAAATGTTCTTAGATCAGTATGGTAGATATTTCAAACATGAAGTGAACAGGTTGTTGCTTGCTGTTAGGTGCCCCATTTTGAAAACTGGGTCTCCATTAATATCAATGAGGATTAAAGGTGAAACAATACATAGCCATCATTGGTCATCATTATCTGATGATCCATCTAGCCTGAAGATCAAGCATTTGCTTTAAAAAGAAGTCACTTCTTCACATTAAGGAACACCAGCAGCAAACTGTATCAATTGCAGGTGTAATGGGTTTGAATAAAAAATTAGAAGTCCCAATTGCCTTTACAGTTGTGCAAATACATATGTGAATTTTTGTATACAGTATATACAATAGCTCTCTAGGGCATATCTTTGCAGTGGGATTGTGGGATGGAGGTGATGAGTTCTAGTTCATTCAATCCTGAAGAAACATCTGTGGATATGAAAGAAGAAGTCAGTCCACCAGATACAGGATTTGAATCTTGCAATACATTACCACTTCTCTTTTCCTGAGATCTGATATCTGAAGCAGCCATCAGACCGATATCTGCGGTAAGAACAAGAAAAAAAAAGGCTTTGGTGGGATTTACACGTGATATTTTAAAAACAGTGAGAAGGACTGGTATGAGTAGTAGTAAATTGTGATGAGGCTGTGGAGGGAAAGGGAAGAAAGGAAGCTTCAGAGATTAGATAAGCAGCCATAATTTTCAGGGCATGCTTGATCCAAACCTCAGAAGACATTGTGGTTCATATATCATTGGATTTTGACCTGTGCTGGAAATTCTTTTTAGCAGAAATACTGTAATGAATTGGCAAAAACCATATATGTTTTCTTTGAAACCTTTTGTCTTTATGCCAATGTAAGCAAGAGAAATGCTTTTACCATAAGCCTTTAGCTTTCCTATGACCCATGATCTTTGTTTCACTCTTAACACACTTAAGCAGTGGGTTAAGGTTTTTTCCTTGCCTTTTTTTTTTTTTTTTTTTTTTTACACTCAGTTTTAGGGTTTTTTCTTGTAATGTGGGGGGAAATATCCCACTGGCCAATTACTTTCTGCACATCTTTAGGTCTCTCACATTCAATAATCACAGCATATCAATGGGCAGCACTGAACATTCGAATGCATGAAGTTGTGTTAGACTCTTCAGCCCCCAAATGGCCCCATAGGCAGAAACCTCCCTGAAAGAACTGTCATTTAGAATGCAACTAGCAAATAACATGTATTTTAGGCTGAAAGCATAGAGGCATTTAAAGTTTGAATTGTAATCATAAATGAACGAGTCTCAAAAACAGTGATGGAATGAAGCCAAGAATTTATCAGTTTTTCAAAACACCATTTACAAGAGGCATTTTTGATTTTTCTTTGGTTACACATCCATAGATATTATGCAGGCTGCATACTGAATCATGACAGAAAGATCTTTGGTGTATGAGGTGGTGGGTTTTGTTTCTTCAAGTTTTTCCTTTGCTGCTGTTTAATCTGGAATTGGTCCCTATTCCCATTCATTTTAATTGTCTGCTATGAATTTAGAGGTTTTATGTTGGTATACTTGGCACACTTCCATTTTATCCTTCCTTGCCATGCTGGAAATGGGCTCCGGATCAGACATTGCGAACGACATGCATTTACAATCATTCTTTTGAAAACAGGCCTATCCCCAGAAGCACACATCTGCTTCTTGATGCTGCTTCACAACTCAGAGTGGTTGTCATAGGTGCAATCTTTCAGTGTCTAATAATAGTGGGTGAACCRATACAGTGAGAAACTCTCTCTCTAGCTTTACTTTCATAGCTGCTACTTGTGAAGGCCGAGAGATTGAAAACTTTGATTCGGGAGCATGCAGAATCTTTGCTTGATTGCCTCCATCCAGCATCAGGAGCATTTGGATATTGCCGAAGAAAGAAGACTTTCTCTCTGTTTTTGTTTGAGACCTTTCTGGTCAATTGAAGCATATGCCTTCTCTGTGTATTGACTAACATAATTTCTCTTCACAAATCAAGTACAACACATCTGGAGACACCTCCCGCCGGACATGCTGCCACGTGTTGTTCTTGCAGTGGATCAATGCTGAGTTACTTCACTTCAGAAGACAATTCTTCAGTCACTTTCTCGATTTTGGTTGATCCCAGTAGCACAGAGGAATACCCTGCTTTGTGGCACAGGGCTGGTCATTTCCATAATGATTCTACAGATGTGTGGCTGTTTTAGCATGATATATTCCAGTCTGTGCATTTTGTTGCTCTGGGGGAGTAGTGACATAGCATGACCTTTTCCAATTTGTGTTTTTAACATCATGGCAGCAATTATATTGCAAAGGGTCTTTCCAAATTTTTGTAGAGAAGATCTTCAGACTGTGTAGGAGTCTGCTAGGAACAGAAAATATTCTGGTGGAGGGGAGGAGGATTCAGGTGTGAAAATGCATGCAATGTATCATATGCTATGTGCTGGCCTCTCATAATTACGTTAGTAAAGAATCACTAACTTTCAGAAATAAGTCAATAAGCCATTTTTCTACCACTTTGGTATACCTCATAATCATGACCTGATTCTATTAATGTATGTCCTCCTGAATCCCACTGCACTTTTCTGCCTGAAAAGTGGGCCTCAAAGAGACAGGAAATATATCTGTAAAGTCTCTCAATTCCTGCCATATGACCACATGAAAGTGAAGCAGAATTTGGCTTGTTGTGAGAATTTTCCTGGTAATACTATAGAGCACATTTAAAGGAACCCAAAATTTTCTGCTTGAGTAAATTTTGTTTTGCTGATGAAATCTGTGGTGCTTAAAGTGGAAACCCTCTTTGGTAACTGAACAAAGCCATCAGGTATGTTATCTGACTTGACAGTCTGGTGTTTGATTAATCAAACTGTTAATTTGATTTTAAATGACTGATGCTCTTTTAGAATGTCTGACTTAAGTGCCTGTTTATAATTACGGTACTGAATCAAAGGCTCTACCCAACCATTGTACAGATTAGTTTGGAAAGATGTGTTTTGATTTTAGTAGTCGTAAAAAAACTAGCATTGGTGTTTACTTTAAAGCACAAATATGTTCAAAGAGACACATAGTTAAAGTGATAAAGCAGTGCCCTCACACTTTTTATCTGAAAAAGGAATGCAAGGGTGCAATTTTTAATAAGTTATATAAACAGCACACTTTATCTTCTAAAGAGATAACCAGTTTGGGGGCATTCATAGCAGTTTGATTGGTGGGCACTTAGCTTTGTGTAATGAACATATATCATGAAAAACTTTTGTAAAACTGCTGGAGGTAGGGGATTTAATCTTGTGTGCAGCTGTTTGCATCTTGTAATTTGCTGGGAATTTGTAAATTCCTGGTGAACTTGGAAGCTAAGTAATGGTATCCTGTAGCATATAATAACTCTGTGTGCTGTGGTGTATTTTCAAGTGGATTGTGGTAGATGTTCAGATATTAGGATATCTGAATGTTTTAATATAAGTGAAGGTCATGCTACATGGGTAAGGTCCTAATCCTACAAAGACAGCCAAGCACACGCTTCACTGAAGTCATCTGTGTAGTCCCATTTGGCCTGATAGTTACATCAATTCTTAAATGCAAATCAGATTTATCGGTTTCTGCAGGCTTCATGTATCATTTCAAGGTGTATATCTATAACTGCAGGAGAATGTCTGCATTTGGAAAAAAACCCACTAATTTCTGCAAAAACACTCTTTTAAAATAGTTTAAATTATGGCTAATCACTAATGTGGTAAATTCAATGTCTAGTAAATGTACAAAATACTTTAAAAGTATCAGTCTTGGTATAGCAAAGAAAAATGTCTGGAGGCATTATTTTTGCCTATTTTTAAACTCTACATGTCTCAGATAATACATTATCATCCCTAGTTTTCCTCACGAGCTGCTGAATATCTCAGGGGTATGTATTGTAATACTGTAACTATATAGCAGATAATCCGATCCCTTAACAATGACATTATTTTTTCCGAGTGTGTTTTTGGGCATTGTAGTTAAGTGGGTGTTTAAAAAAATATTCTAACTTTAAAGAAAGTTTTCCATGCCTCCTTTTTTGGTTTCCCAGCTATATACAATTTTAAGAGGCTTGATTTTCAGGGGAACTGAACTCGGCACTTTCTGGAAATGAATCCCCACAAAGGCGATTCAGGCATCGTAACAGCCAAAATCATTAGTCATTCTTGAAAATCTTGGCTGAAGTGCACTAGACAACACAATCTCTATTTCTGTAGGGTTTTCTGTTTTCCGTTTTTTTTTTCTCACATCATAATTTCATAAATTTTTCAGTCACTGCAGCCTTTCCAGAGTACACAGACATGACTTTTGACTGTAAAACCGAGCTAAACCACCTTCTTGAATCTTCCCTTTAGTTTTTCATATATCATATAGAGCAGTATGAAATGATGAGAAATCATTGTCTTTTCCTTAGCAAGGCATCTTTTTTGGGAAAAAAAATAGTCTCTCAAGGAAAGGAGCATGGGGAAATATAGTTTTGTCTCTCCCCCACCCCCATCCAAACCCTAGACAGCTGAGTATTCTCATTTAGCATTCCTAAATGACCCTTACTTTGTTGGCATGTCACTAGCCTGGTTTATTGAAAGAATACTGAACTTGGCTGAGTTCATGGGGCTTGGAATGGGGTTCTGCAAGGCTGTGTCCCTTGACTGTGGTAAAGTGTATCCTGAGAAGAAGTTATATAAATACATGAATCTGATGATTTTTTCTGTTTCATGGCTCTATGTTCTTCCTGTGTCAAATTCACAAGCAGGGTACTTACGGAGCAGAGTACGTTTGTGAGAGTTGTGTATCCTGGATGTCCTCAGGACTCCAGGATGGACTGATTCCTGGGTCATGGGTGCAGAGTTACTCTGAGGTCTGTTTTACTTTTTCCATCTGTGTTCAGAAACACCACAGGTTTGCAGTGGGGAGCAATGTTGTCATTCATTTTATTCCACCTTGGACTGTTGAAGATCCTTCCTGTGGATTGCAATGACTTAGAAATGGGGTGAATTTGGAGTTCAAGAAAGCTAGCTAGAAATGTCTACCAGGAACATTGAACACAGTCTAAGGCAGTGGCAATGGCTATGACTCTGCGAAGCCACAGCACGAATGAGAATGGTATTTTTCGTAGGTTGCCAGAAGCCTGCAGGGCCAAGTGAAAGACAGGAGCATCTGTTTTATGTGTTTCTTGGGTTTGTGAGTAGAAATGTTTTTTGAGAAAAAAGGAAAACACTTTTACTGAAAGAATCCTAGGGACTGGGGCCAGAATTAATTTCAACTAATTGTAATACCCAGCTGAGATTAGGGCCCTGTTCTATAGCCCATGAGAAGAGGCAGTTTTAGAGTAGCAACATGGAATTATCCTTTAAAGCTGTCTCTCGGCATTGAGTTATATAGGCAACCTTTGTTGATGGGACTCCTAATTAGGCATCCCAGAGAAATTCCAGCAGTTAGTGGGATGAATTTCGATCTCAGTGAAATAAAACTTCCTCAATTTTCTCTCCTGTACGTAGCAAAAAATTATGTAGAAGAACATAGGAGCATTTAAATTTAACAGAAAGGTGTATTTTTAATCTGGAGAGTTGATCACTAAAACTTACTTTGATAAGCGCCTTGCCTTGCTTGGGTAAGGAGATGAGTCAAAGCATAGAACTTTTTTTTTTTCAGCTGATTTTCATTTGTACCACTTTATTACTTTTGAGCATATCTTTACAGTCTGAAGTTAGAAATTTCCATTTATATATCATAGTTGATAAGTATATCATATTTGATGATGCTCTGCAGAAATATTGTTTGATTTGGATGACTCTCTTAAGGAGAAATAGAAGTAATGGTACTATTTACCTGCACTGGTAGCTGTAAAGTCCTGAAAAAAAATGAGGAATATTTAATAGACAATAATAATGCATGTGAATAAACATTCTTTTATAACAAGAAAAGAATGGGCTCTTTTCAGCAGCCCTAAATTTGACATTAGGTTTTGGATATACTTCACTCATTCTCAATCTTGTTCTATCTAAATTTAAAATTTAGATTCCAAAGAGCTTAATTATACTTTTTTCCTTTTCATTTGCATGTTTTATATGGATCTCTTGATAGACCTGCACAAGGGCTAGAACTAGGTTATTTTCAAATCAGATAAAATGCTGCGACTTGGCAGAAGAGTTCTGTATAGAGGATTTAATATTCTTAAAAAATATTACTACCATTCATTTAAAGAAGTCTGTGCAAGTTATCCAGAGTAATTCTTGGAGCCTGGAATAGGCATTTCCTTGCAGATAGCGCTGTCCACTTTCTTCTCGAGCAGTGACCTCCCAAAGAAATTCCTTCATGAAGAAGACGTTTCTGTGGGGAAAAGGAGGAATGTGGACTGGTATATCCTGATAGGTTACTGCTACTGAATTATTAACTGGATGTCTAAGCCTCTGTTCTGGCAGTTCCAGCTCTTGTAAGTGTAGCTTTAAGTGTAGTAATTGTTAACTGTGGCAGGAAGACTGAAAGTGAAGGGAACTGGAATTCATACTTAACAAAAAAATCTTGCAACAAACTTCTCTTTTTCAGGTATCCTGACTTCATTATAAATAAATGTCTGCGCGTTATTATGGCTGTACTCAGCTCATTATTATTATTTTTTTCTTCTGCTGAGGGGAAACAGATTTTTATATATGTAATTAGGAAATTGATCCTGTACTGCCTATGGATTGAAGTCAAAAGCTATTAACTTCAAGTATTCACAGCTTTAAATACACTGAGGCAGAGTATTTATGAGAAAAAAAGAACACCTATATGAATTTACTGCTGTGTGCGGAGAGGAGTTACTGGTGCTAGGTTGCACTGTTGGGATTTCTTTGGATATACACAGCATTAATGGTGAGGCTGAAGGAGTATCCACTGCTGGGCAGGTTCCTAAGCACAGTTTCACCCGTACACCAGTTTTGGCTGAGAGTTCGTACTGGTTTTAGTACTATGCATTAGTGGCTCAGATTTGCCACATCCTGGGCTTGCCAGAGTGCTATGTTCAGCTCTGGACTGGTCACTGCAAAGAAGCTCTACTCAGCTCTAAGAAGTATTTGCCAGTGGTGTGGAAGGGGAAAGAGTTTGCTGAACTCTTGGGAGATCTGGGACAGTATATACAGTACGGACAGGGAGCTCAGGCAGCTAACGTGACAAGGGACTTCAGAGGAATTATTTTTAATGTTTTTGTTTGCACCTTTGGTCAATATATTAAAGATCTTCACTTAGAAGAAGCTGATGCAGAGGCAACACTGCCCAATTGGTCTCAAAAGTTTCTATGAAACACTATTTTTCCTAGTCAGACCTAGCCGTCTGCCCCACACTGTACGGCCAAATTGGAGCCAAATTGTTCTTGGTACTCGTACTAGGTTTTTTAAAGCTGCTTTGTATATTTTCAGACTGCAAGTAGGTTAGACGTACATTTGTGATCCTCCCCTGCCCCCTTTATGTGTTTAAATCCTAACTGAGGAGCCTGAAAATATTCCTGCCTAACTTCTAACAATCATCAGAGGCATCTCGTTTTTTCCCTTATAAAGCGTGTCCCTGAGCCTGTCAATCTGTGGATTCCTCCCTTGTGCCCATGTGTCTAATAGTTACCGCAATGCTCTGGGTTAGGGCACAAATCCTTTCTTTTTTTTTTTTTTTTTTTAGTCTGCCTTAATGAAGACTTTGGAAGGTGTCCTGTTGTCTTGGAGCATTTGGGGATTGGGGAGGCAAGAAGAAGGTGATGTGTATATTTCTCTTAGACCCTTATACATCCTCCCCACAGACAATTCCAGTTCAGTTCATTTTGCAGATTTCCACGTTTCCCTTGCGAAAAATCCGTTGTTGGGTCACCAGCTCCCTAGCCTGAATACAGTCAGTGCAAAAGATTCAGAGCTATCATGTTCAGGTTATCCAGCACTTTACTGTGTTCACCTACTGTCTTCCAGTAGGTCCTGATTTTTTAAACAATTATCTGAATTATACAAATGCTTTTTTTACGAACATACTTTAATCTATGGCTTATTCAGAAGTTATTTTGTCTGTTTACTTGCTGTTAATTACTTGAGAACAAACACTATTTTTTCTTCTCCTTAACAGGATAACTAATTCCTCTGTTGATCGAGGAATTAAATCAAAGACCATTCAAAATGGCTGTGTGGGAATATTCAGCATGTGTGGATGTATTTTTGATAAGTATTCACAAGACTCAGTCATGTTAACGCTTGCAAATGAAAATATATGAATGATTATAAAAGAATTGCAGTCCAGCTGGAGTGTATACATTTTTGCCAGGGAACACCATGATACTGCTGTGGTATTGTCATGTACCATGCCAGTGCAGGGATGAGGTGCTGAATGTGCTGGCATCCTGCAAAGCCAATTGTATCACTCTGTGATTTCATTGTACTGCGAGTCCTTCGTATCTCTGAGATCTGTTTGGCTCACTGTAGTAAGAGAAATCTTTCTTTTAGGATGCAGGCATCACTGAGAAAACTATGTTCCTAACTGCAATTAGAAAGAAAAAAATATGTATGAAATTAGTGGTGTGTAGCTGGTCACTCTACAGTTCAGACCAAGGATTGTTTAGGTTAACTGGAATATTTTCATTGTCTACTACAAAAGTTGGGATTGAATCCTCAAGGAGGGTTTTATGAATGCCATCTACAACCTAATATTTTAAAGTTTTTTTACTGTCTGATAGAATTTTCTAAACTCTGTCAATGTGGGAGGGAGAATATTCCATTGAACACAGCTACGCTGAATATGTTTTCTTAATAGATTTGTAGATGAATGTAAGAGACTATTATAATTGTCTGTCCTGATGTTATTCAGATGACAAAATTTTACTCAGTAATATTTTTAGGAAGCCTATTACTTCTCTTTGAGCAGTGGTGTACAGTACAGGATGTATCATAAATATATATACACAGATATATGTACATGCAGCTTAAACTTAATGAATGGAATTTGGTTGTGGTCAAAATGAAGATGTGAATTTCCAGAGGGAATACAATTGCTAAAGGGTAACACTAGCTAGAAAAGATTGATGTAATTAAAAACAGGCTATTGCAGATACATTGATAATGCTTCTACTCCAGAAACAGAGTTGGCATGTCTTCATCGATATTGTTTATTAAAACCCCTCCTTTTTGCTTTGATTCTGTCTTGCTGTGCTTACAGCTCCTATCTGATGAGGAATTAAACATTCACATTTGTTTCCTGAGTCTTTTCTTAAGCTTGTATCAGACAAAACGAAAGAAAAACAAAGACTGTCTGGAAATTCTGAAGTAATTTAGTTTTATAAATCCTTTCAGGAGATCCTGTGTTTACCAAGTGAACTACATGGGGTTAATTTACTAAAGTGTTCTGAAGGACTTAGCCAAATGAGAAAAGAAACGTTACCTAGAGTTGCTGTTCTTTGCCAGGAACAAAAGTAAAACAAATCAGTGGCAGGATGAGTGGATCCGGTTAAATAATAATGTCTCTCCAGCAGGAAGTCTGTCTATCAACTGAAAGGTGAGACAGCAACATAACGACAATGCCCTGTGGATCAACTCTGAGGGTAAAAAAAACCATCCCACAACACAACCCACCCCCAAAGACCCCTCAAAGAAAATATAAGACGACAGAATTCACACCAGCATTTTTTTAGTCTTTAAGCTCAAGTGTCTGGAAACACATTTCTTCTCTAGGTTATTCACATGCAGATTCCTTCTTCTGGTGGAATGCCCCGGGGTAACTGAGAGCAGAATTTGGCCCTTTCTGTTTGCTCAGTGAGGCTAAGTGCTGCTTTCTCAGTGAAATACCTGCCTTAAAGCTGTACAGCTGCGATATGCAAGAGTAGCTTTGGCATTTCCTTTTTTTGGGTATAGGAGGTGAGTCCTGCAAAAGCTGAAGACTTTTGCATGCAAATGGAGCGTGGAAGGGTAAAAGTGTCAGGCACGAGTTTTGGCCCGAGAACTTGGGGAGTGGGGATGCATTTGTGACAACAAAGGTAGAAATAAGGCTTGACAGAATTGATATCAAATTATTAAAACATCTGCAAAAGCTTTTCAGTCTTTGGTGCTCTGTTATTTGTATTTCAGTTCCAGATGAGTGCAATGCTCCTAGGGCATGTGAAAATTCCCTGGAATTCGGCAGCAGTTGTAAATGCTCATTGTCTCTGAGAGAAAATCTAGTTATTTAATGTACTTAAATATAGATTTAACAGCTGACAGAAGTTTGAAAACTTTGGTCTCCATTTTTAGCACTTTCAGCATATCATTTTTCACAATCAGTGTACTCTCTTTTTTTTTTTTTTTTTTTTAATATATGAAGTCTTCTCACACCGCTATCAAGAAATCCCAAATTGCCATTTGTGTGCTTAAAACATCTGCAGGAAACAAAGGTGTTGGGTTGTTTCGCAATGATCAGTTCAGTTCTCATTTCCATTTGGTAATTCCTGTGAAAGATTTACCTACTGTAATGTAGTTTATTTTGTCTGGAAACGCCTTTGTTTCTGTGTACGGCTGCTAAGCAACAGGCCAGATATTTACTGTCAAACAAATAAAACAAAAGCCTCATCTGCCTCTTGGAGGCCCAAAGTCATTGTTGCTGAACCAGTCAACTGGGTCATCGTATTTGAGAGTCGGCTCTAAAATTAGTTTTCCACCACACAGTAATTTAACTGTAGGAATCCTTTCAATCCTCACATTATCTAGCTAGATTATAACTATATGGGAGTATTCTAATGTCTCATATATTATTTATTTTAAATGATTTTTTTTCCCCATCAACAGGGAAAAGGAAAACCTACCTCATGAGACAGTCGAATTTTGAAAAGTAGAGTTACCTTCTCGGTTACCCTGGAACAATGAGGATTTCTTTAATAAGTTCATGCCATGATTAGAGCTGAGCCCTTCCCTTCTATTACCTCCCTTGCTCTACCCAAAACAGTAATCAAAATATATTTCTTGGAACCAATATGGGGGAAAAAAAAAAAAAAGAAAAAGAACAGAAAACCCAAGTCCCAGTAGGAGCAGTCAGGCAGAAATGCTACTGTCAAAGAGAAATTACGGTCGAGGCAAGTAGCTAATCAATAGTAATCAAGCTGGTGGCTCTAAAATACCGTGTTTTCCCTCAGGACTTGTATTATGTTCATCTGCAATGGGTCAGGGGCCAATGCAGACTGATTGCAATTGATGTAAGCTTTTCAGAAAGGTCCAGGTGACACGACAAATTTGCAGTTTTTAATAACTGGAACTTGTCACCTTCTCCAAGGCTGTGGTTGCTAACTGCAGGCTCTATCACTATGAATACCAGCAAGTGGGTTGCTCCTTCCTGTTTCAACACGTCTGCATTAGTGTTCTAGTCAATTTGGGAACTGTGGGTGACATCTGCCAGGTGCCTATACATGTATAGTCGTTTGGGGACTAAATAGGGGGAGGCCATGAAGCATTCTGAAAAGCATTGAGAAGTTTATTGGGGAATAATTTCAATAGTGTTGCTAAAACTTGTTGCCAAAAGTAGGCACCTAATATCTATAGCTCCCATGCACTGTACACCTCATTGTACAATAGGGACATACAAATATTTACATGTAAGCTAGATAAATGAATTTTGGTCTTTTCGCCAGGTGTGCACTGGAAATGAGCGCTCCTGGCATTGTGARAGAAATATTCAAGGAAGCCGTGGCTGAAGAATACTTCAGTATACTGAAGTATTCCAGAATTGCCTTTTGCTGTTGCAAGTTTTGGCATTTCTGGAGGAAATGAAAAGCAAGGCCTGAAAAATAAAATCCACTAAACCAACTTCATGGATTTTGAAGCAGTCAGTACCCATACAAAGTTCTGCTGTGTATGGGTTGGAATATTAATTTTACAGGCTAATCCATCTGGCCATCTGCTCATCTGAAATTCAAACAGGGCTATGTATTGCAGGTTAATACCCTATAACAACCAACAGTTATAAATGACCAGCAGAATATGTCATTCTGTCTTGCTCCTCCATCAGTGAATGAGTATGACATGTCATTTAATACTTCAGCTACTGATTATTCCTGATGGGGGGGAAAGGTGAGAAAGCAAATGATTGAGCTGGTAGTGATGTTTGGCATGCATCTTGTGGATCCACTTTTTTGTTGCTCTCTCCTATGGTCCAATTATTATGGGTTGTGCCAAAGGCTAGAGGAGAGACTGTGTTTAGATCTTCAGATTGGAAGTAGCGTGACAAATAATTTCCTCTGAGAATTCCTTTCCTGTGGAAAGAATTGGTCTTGACTGCATAGTCAGGACCAATATTTCAAGCTCTTGACTAGTCTGTGGAAACCATGAATATATGCAGTTTTTTTCAAACCTAGTAAAAATTTGATTTGACATGGTTCCAACAACCAAACTGAGGATTTCAATGCAGAGTTGAGAAATACACATTGAGCTTTTTAATTTGTACCTGACTTTATTAAACATTCAGTAAATAGCTAATATTCTCTGAATCAACATCTTTAAATCACTAATATTTGCCTAATATTTTAAAAATTCTAACTCAGGTATATCAGAACCAGTATTTGTCCTTGTCTTTTTTTCTAACTTTGAACCTAAATTTTAATTATTTTGTTTGACAAATAATGCCTTTGCAAACTATGCAATTTGAGTAGCTGCTGAAGTCTTTGTCATGTCAGTGATACGCTTGAAATGTTTAAGATTTTTGATATTAGGATTATACTCTTTTAATTTATGCATATACTTGATATGATTATGGCATTAGTTATGTAATAAACATGAATCTCTAAGCAATAGTTAGTTACTCATTCTTTATGTTCTTATGGTGCAGTAACACATCAAGGGGAGGATTTACAGAAATAAAATGTGAGGTAGGATCCAGCTCTGAGGCTTTCCATAATGATTATGTGGCTGACCACCTTTTGTGCCTTTGGAACTCCTCACCTCTGTGAGACACTTAGAGTCAAAGCTTTTTCTTAAAAGAAAGAAACCTTGGTTTCCTACCATTTTGTTAAGTGAAGTTGCTTAATGTCTGTGTTTCCATTTCCCATTCTGCAAAATGCATACAGTCAAAATTGTTTCACTGAATTGTTAGGAAAAAAATACTGAATCAGAACCCAAATTTTCCCAGAACCTGAATATAATTTGCTTTTGGTGTAGTTCCATTTATTTTCCTAGTCTGTGTAAGGAATGGTGGCAGGATCTGAATCATAACTTTTGGAAAGAACTTTAAAGTCTTCAGAAAACTGTAAAATATTATTAAGTGTGTAATTAATTGTTCAAACTCATAGTCTTCCTAATGGGTTTACTTTGTTGTTGTAGTAAAAGGAGAAGTTAGATTGCTCTAGGAAATAAATTTTTGTAAATTTTGAAACCACAGCAATTTAGATAACACATTTTAGCCTAGATTATGGTTATGAGTTGCTGCATTACAAGGATTCCATGTAAAACCACTTCATACCATAAGAGGTAACGCCTTTATGTAGATGAATAATAACCATGAGAAATCAAATGGAGACTCAGAAAAAATAAAAAAAAAGAGGAAGCTGAGTGTATGTATATCGTCACGTCAGGGAGATGATATTTTTATTGTCTCTGCTGTCAGTTAATACTGAGAGGAAAAAAAAGGCTTGTTTTTTCTTTATTTGGTATCGGGGAGGAGTCAGGGAAAGAAATCCTTTCCCTGAGAGCTCTGAATTAACTTAGTTTTGTTTGGCACCATTCAGGTGCCATAGACCAGGATAACAAAGAAAGCTTTCAGTTTGCCTTGTTGTTGAGGCTCGCTGAAAGCAGAGTGTGACTGCAGGAAGAGTTTACGTAGAGCCTTCGGAGGCAATTAAGTAATTTAAATATTTCTGTTTGCTTTTCACTGGAAGACAACATAGAGTTTGGAAAAGACACAGACAAAAATATTGTGCATCTCCCAAGCAAACAGGTCTTTGCTATTTCCTACTCCGTCATTACCTGAAAGGAATAAGCAAATTTTTAAAACCAATACCAAAATGCTAAGTGCAAATAGGGATTTAATTCTGATGAAGAAGGAATGATAAATGGAGGAAATTATAATAATACAGAATTTTAAAAAATCCGTGAGAACTTTAACCTTTTCTGAAACTATTTTCACAAATAAGTGACTTGAAAATATCTCACTGTAGATATTAGTAAGAAATTTGCTAATCTGATAAACTGATTGTACTGAAAACACACTATTTTCTTTTCAAAATATGCCTGATTTGGCTTCTCCTTCTATAATTATTTTTATTGAGGCTTTTCTACATTTTAATATGACCAGAATAGTTTTCAAATTATATATTAAATACTTGCTGGAATTGTTCAAGTCTTGGTTTAAGTTTGGGCCAAATGAACAATTAATATGTTATTTGCTATGCGTTGATAATGGGTATATCCTCATGTCTGTGTCCCAAGGAAAAATGTAAGAACTCTGTTTGTTACTGACTTTATTTTCTGTTTTTCTGTTGTTGCTCTAATGCCTATTCTGACGACTCAGAATGTTGAACAAACAAAGTAAATAGCCACTATAGAAACCATAGATCATAAAATATTCATATGCTTAGAAAAAATACATATTTAAGTTTCTTTTGGTCTCTTCAGGATGACTTTTGTTTCACTGTTTTGGTTTCAGTAAAAGAGACAGCATGCACTAAACAGATAAAATATCCATTTATGTTTGAGGATATCGAGCCAAGTTTTGCTATCAGCTATACTACTGTAAGTGTGTTGTAACTTCATTGGAGTTACTGTGGTATTATCTTGACAGAAGTAGACAGTGATTAATGAGGAATATAGTTAGTATATATTCTAGGAAATTTTGAATAGTGATATCTAACCACAGGCCAGATTTCTCCTTTCATCTCCAAATAGGAAACTAAAATCAGACTCAGATTCTAGGTGCATTCTCTAGATGTTCATGCATTGCTCTGTGATGCAGTGCAATGCCATACTAGAGCACTTTGATCAAGCTTTAATTTAGTGGTTAGGGCACTTTTTTTGAAAACAGGAGATGAACACCTTTTATCTCAGGAGAACATATTACACAAGTCTTGCAGGACCTGATTATATGCTTTAGTTGCTCCACTGTTATTTAAAGCAAGGGCACTGACAATTTTTCCATCAGTGTTGAAAGTGTGCAATATGTCTTCTCAAAGGAGAGAAATAGATAATGTACCTCACTGCCCATGTGGTGGAAAGTCCCTCCACTCATGAGCAGTGGCCATTTGTCTGGGATTTCAAAGAAATAGAGTTGAGAGGTATGAAGTATTTCTACATGGATGAACTTGTGTTAGTTCCTCAACTCTCCCTCACCAAAAAAAGCAGTACAGAAACTAGAAACTTTATGATCAAAATATATATGTCCATTCGTTGGGCTGCAGGATCAGAACTGTTAGAACACAGTGGCAGCTATCCTTTTTGTGGGATACCTATTAGACGCATGGCACAGGACATTAGTGTGTTTGGCTGCCATTTGAGTCATTTACCCAATAATTCTGTATATGCTGGGTGTGTGTATGCAGGTATTAGGAAACAATAGGCAGGAAACTGTAGGCAGTAAGGAAACAAAAGACTGAAAAATGCAGTGATTTTCCAAGGTGCCATAGTACGGGCATTCCCAATGATATGAAAAAAGAAGAGGGTAAAGGCACTGTAGAAAATTAGATTCCTTGGCCATAGACCTTGCTGTATTCCAACTGGAGAATACAGGGAATTTGTACCTGCAGTGTAGTCAAATATTGGGACCCGAAGATTTACATCAGAGGAGCTTGTGCTGCTGAAATGTCATCACATGTTCTACAAAAGAGTTTACAATGTAGAATATAAACAGTCCTAGAACTTCATGTTTTGGAATAACTAATTAAAATCAGCTGATAAAATGTCAAGGCTGCTGACCAGAAAGAACCATCAAGCTAAACTAATTCAGCGGGGACGTGGAGAGGAAGGAGGAGCAGGTCAGTAACGTGGCAGCTCCTGGATGGACAGGAAAGCTGCATTTGTAGTGATGAGTTGGTGTGAATGTGATGAGAGAAATCCAGCCAATAAATTTGATTGATATCTTTCCTCCTTCTCCCCTCCTCCACTGCATGTTAGGAAAGAAACAGTATTTTAAAATCTGAAATGGATACCTTTATCTAGACAGAAATATCCCTCAGCACAAAAGAATGAATAAAGATTTCTTAAAATATAACAGATTTCATTAGACTGTTCTTTCTGTTCAAAGTTGCTGTTTCTCAGGTAATCTTCATTGTTTTTATTGGACGGTGGAACATGTTTTTCAGTGCTATGCCTGTTTACAAAGTTTAAGAGATCTAGTCAGAGAACAGAAGTTGTACTGTCTGACTGGTAGAACCAGTCACGTGGCTGGAAAAGTGAATTCCAAATGTTAAGTCCACAAGTGAATAAAGAACAGCTCATGTACATCCACTTATATTTGCTTTGTTTATAAGCAGTGAATGCTAAATGACTATGAATGATTCACAAAAATTACGTCTTACTTGCAAACAGCCTAAATGTGCAAATTGAGCCAGTTCCTTGTGACTGGAATTTAACCAGATTTAAGTGTAAGAAACAGACATTCTCTATTTCTATATATATTCAAATGCATTACTTTCTACAAAAAAGTAGATTTTGTTATTGTTCACATGCAGTCAGGAAATCCTGAGTAAAGACTGATGACTGATTGTCTCCGCTCTCTTGCATCTTATCTAGAGGCCTTAACTGTGCAAAACAAGTGTAAAATGCTGCCACACTGATGCAGGTATAAATGATAATGTGAGAGAGACAGGAACAGAGAATGCATCCCAAAAGAGTTGTGGTTATATTAGCAATGTTAGACCTTGGGTAAGAGTCTAACCAAGTTAGACTAAAAGTTTCACCTTTAAAACTTTGACTTGCAGTCCAAGTTACTTAGTTACTTGTGAGCCCTCTATTTTAGACTACAATAGTTGTAATGAGGTAACTAAATACCAAGACTAACTTCACTAAATCCAATGTCAAATTTCCCCACCATCTGTCTCACAGATCTAAAAAAAAATTATAATGTCATGGGATTACATGGGATTACATTCATTTGACTGTCATCTTCTGTGCTGGCTAGGTTACCAAAACTGAATCAGAATGAAATAACTTGTAGATGAGAACTCACCAGGGAAGGAGAATGCTGCGCAGTGTGAACGAATCTGGATTATCAGCTTTAACTCTAGATTTCGTCATTGTTTTTGATATGTGTCAATATGCTGTTCTTACTCATGTCACTATTAAAAAAATTGATTTTACTGTTGAAAACAAGTATCCCTCCAGACAAACTTTTTCAGATACTTCTTGTTTCACCTGCAGTGTTTGGGCAGAGGATTGTTCATGTTAGTATTTAAAAGGAAGAAATACTGATCCAGTCATTCCTGCTGATTTGGTACAACAGGAGTGTCTGCTGCAGTGTCGTTTGCAAATTCATCATCCATCAGCTTTTTTTTCTAAGAAAGCAGAAATCCTTGTGCTTCTTGTTCAAGAATATGATAAAYTTAAGTTTGTGGATTCTTATATTACCATTAAACCTTGTTTCTTCTTGAAGGTCTGTAGCAAGTGTATGAAGAAAGTCTATAATAGGATGTACAGTGGGAAGTTTCTTGGATGAAAGTTGGGCTCTGGCAGTRGTCACATAGTCACGTTTAAAAGGATGTACATGTTTGTAGTTGCCAGGTTGGCCTCATCATATTTGAGAGATGTCTCCACTGATGTGTATTTTGTGTGTGCATGTGAAGAGAGTAAATTTCACTTAGAGTGAATAAGGCTCTGGGATCATTTTTTCCCAACACTTTCGTGTAATCACTAGAGCGTGCCACCTCCTTCAGCTAATATTTGCAGTAACTTTATATGTTAAAACAAGGCTATGCAGTAGCTGTTGGTAGCTTAACCATGTGGCTGCAAAATTAACCTTTGACCTTTCTTAGCCTAATCAGGAAATTGACTTTAGGAGTTATTCCTTAACCCAGGATATGTGGTTAAAGTTAAACATYACTAATAGGAAGTCTAGTAACAGGAAACGTGTGAATGCTAATGCATACAAACATAAACAAACCTTTGGCTTACATACAGTTTTATTGGAATTTTCCTCTTGAGTCCCTTTCCTTCAATAAGTCAGAAAAAATTACAAGCAGCTTGTTAAAGTCTTTGAAAAACTTCAGYTTTTTGTGGCTATAGGTTTATTAGATTTCTACTTAAGGAAGCTTTAAAACTTGGGTAGGATTTTGTCAAGAATCATCTTTGGGCAGGTACATGCAATTCACCTTCACTGCAGTTCTGATTAATGACGTTATTCACCAGAATAACCAGAATTTTCAGGCAAAGGATTGGCTGGGAGTGTTTCTTTTTGTGTAACTTAAAAGTGGGTAATTTGGAGAAAAAGGGTTTACAAAAGTATCTATTTCCATAAGCTCATTTTGAAATCTTTTTAGAAACAAAATTGTCAGAAAGTCACTGAAATGAATATAGTTCCAGTACAGAAAATGATCTGTGAGAATTTGAAACATTTTTATTGTTCTTGTTGGATTCCTGTTACATTTCATTAGGAAAGTAGGCTAGCGTAACTTGAAGCTAAACACTAGCCAGTTAATCACTGTAGATAGAAGTATAGACCTTACCTTGGAAAACCTTTGAATTTTACTTTCCTCTTCATACTAAATCCTCAAAACCTTCAAGTTCATACTGAGCTCCACTGAGTTCAATGGGATATTGTGCATGTCCATTGACACAGATCAGCTTCCAGGATTAGGGCCAAAGTAATTTTTCTGGGAGGAGTTTCCTTGAAGTCAAGAGAAGGATCTTAGGGGAGCAGGAAAAAAGTCTAGTCTGAAAAAATTCTTTCTCAAAACAGGAAAGAACAAGCTAACTGTAAAACAGTAGCCTACAATCTCTGTATTTCCTCTCTTGACCTCTCCAGAATGAGTAAATCAGTGATATTCACAAAAAAAACCAGGCAAAATATTTACTATTCCTATTAAAGCAGGGGGTACGTATGGCATCAAAATAATGTCATAATGATATGTGTTCATGTGTACTTACAAAATTGGCTAACCCACGAGGCACACAATTCATGGCATTACTTTGCAGATAATTTTGTTCCTAAGGGAACATTTTCAACAAAGTTCTTAAGATGTACAATTATGTTAACTTCAATAACAAAGTTATTGCATGTAAAATGAATCTCGGATGATTATCTAAAATGTGTTTAATGATTAACAGCTGTGAAGTAATCTGTAAAAGTATCATATCAGTCCAGCCTTGTTAAATAAATTTTGGATGAATTCAATTTGCATTGATATAGTGTCTCCTCTAGAGCTCATAAAAGCTTCTCTTTGGGGAACTGTGAAGTTCCACTCTCCTTTGAGTATTTGGTCATCTTTCTATTTTCGAAGCCCTGTTTGCAGACTTGTGTATTGTAGTCATTCACACCACTGTAGTCCAAAAGCTCTTTTCCTACGATACCCAGGCAAACATGAAAAATTGATTTTGATCACAGCCTCATTAAACACATGCTTTACAAAGTGGCAGTGATGAGTGAGGAGTATGCAGCCGGCAAGAGCCCTCCCACTTAAATGTAATAATGTTTAAAAAAAAAAAGAAAAAGTTGCTATGTAAAGGTGTGACAGTATACAAGCAACTCTTAGGGCCTGATTCTTTCATTAGTCTGGTGCTGTTGGAATCATTCCTGAAGTCAATAAATTTAAGTATATCTCAGGATTTGATCATAAGTTAATGGAATTTAATGAAAAGCTGTAAAGAAGAGGTGGAGTGAGCCTTGGAATAGTATTAAGCCACAATATTTTTTGTTTGCTAGCAAAAATCAAAGCTTTCATTTTTTATGTTACTATTTGGCAAGGGTTTTCATCAGTTCCCTTGAATAACATTCTTTATAACGAATTTCAATCAGGCAATAAATTTAATATTTTTAAATACTTGAACCTTGTGACACTAATCTTTTTCCACAGGAARAAACTCCTTGCTTTTCTTATAAATCTATCTCTTTTTTTCCTGTTCAAATATTGGTTTTTATTTTCTCTTAAAAAACTGCTGGAACATTTGAGAAAGAATCTGTCTTTATGAGGCTTGTTTTGATAGAACAGAATAGCTGTCAACAAGTTAGTGTGAGGCACTATCCTTTTTTAATTCAGTGCCTTAAAGATGGCATTCTAATGAGGAATGTAATCTGCGTAATTAAAAGGTTATCTGTAAAATGCAGCTATCCCTTGTGCTGTTGGGACGGGTGTACCTGGTGAACCTGGGTATCCCGTACTTCCCCCGAGAAGGTGAGGTCTGGTAATTCACCTGAAGACCAGTTCTGAGGCCCTGTAGTTGTAAATCGTGGAAGAAATGATGAGGAAGCTGTCCCAAGTTTTATACTTCAGGCACATGTTTATTTTCTGGTACATCAAAGGGTGKTGCTGCCATCCAGAGGGACCTTGACAGGCTGGAGAAATGGGATGACAGGAACCTTACAAAGTTCAACAAGGAGAAGTGCCAGGTCCTGCACCTGCGGAGGAATAACCCCATGCACCAGTATATGCTGGGGGCTAAATGGCTGGAAAGAAGCTTTGCAGGAAAGAACCTGGGGGTCCTGGTGGGTGCCAAGTTGATCATGAGCCAGCAATGTGCCCTTGCAGCAAAGGCTAAAGGTATCCTGGGCTGTATTAGGAGAAGCGTTGCCAGTGGGTCGAGGGAGGTGATCCTTCCCATTTCTTAAGCACTGATGAGGCCACTCCTGGAGTGCTGTGTCCAGTTCTGGCCTCCCCAGCACAAGAGAGACATGGACATAGTAGAGGAAGTCCAATGAAGGACCATGAAGGTGATTAAGGGACTTGAGCATCTCTCCTGTGGAAAGGCTGATGGAGCTGGGACTGTTTAGCCTAGGGAAGAGAAGATTCAGAGAGGGTCTTATCAATGTAAGTAAATACCTGAAGGGCAGGTGCAAAGAGGACAGAGCCAGCCTCTTTTCAGTGGTGCCCAGTAACAAGACAAGAAGCAATGGGCACCACCTGAAACAAAGGAGGTTCCCTGTGAACATCAGGAAAGTTTTTCACTGTGAGGGTGACTGAGCACTGGCACTCAGTTGAGCACTGAGCACTGAGGTTGCCCAGGGAGCTAGTGAAGTTTCCATCCGCGGAGATATTCAAAAGCTGCCTGGTCATGGTCCTGGGCAACTGGCTGTAGGTGGCCCTGCTTGACCTCTGGATGACCTCCAGAGGTCCCCTCCAACCTCAACCATTCTATGGTTCTGAATATGTGCTGTATTTGTTTTCCAGACTTTCATAGGCAGTGGATCCAGTGACAGATCAAATGTAGGCTATATTTGAGCAGCCATTTATTGATCATGTGAAATAAAATAGTTGCCCAAGACTTGAGTGGGAATGGAAGCCTTAAGCAGAAGAATATGCAATGTTCAGCTGCTGGGTTGCTAGTTTTAGTCTGGCTTTACATTTAGTGACTAAGGATGTTACCACTTCACATCTGTGCAGTAGAATGAGTTTGTGGGCTCACCTCACCACTGATGGGCAGGTATCCTTAAACTGTAAATTTACATCTCAGTTAGCTCCAGATGACACCCTTTCTGGTGTTCTCAGACTTAGATCTGGTATTAGAAAATTCAGCATTGTGTTCACTTGTCCTCAGTCCAGAGCAATCTTTTCACAGAAAAAGATCAATCAATAATCTTCTTTAATTGTTAGATTCTCCAAAGATTTTTGTACATCATGAATCACAAAACTGAAGCCTTGGCTTCTTCAAAGGCAAACCAACATTTTCCAAATGGTTACTGTTAATGTTGTTATACTCCGTACCTAAATAAGCAATGGGTTCGAAATGAACTTTTTCACATCAGGAGTGTCCCATAGCCAGAATCTGTGGCTCACTCCTCTTTCCATTGTGTGTAAACACCTGCTTCCTCAACTGCAAGGGCTGTTTCACATTCATAATGCTCACAGTGGTATCCGTTCAGAATTAATGGCAATTAAGGTCCATTAATTTCAAACTGTTGTTATGATCATACTGGCTACACAATGCATATTTAAAAGTAATTTGAGTAAATGCTTATACAAAGGATGTGATGGGTTATTCCAGATTTACAGTTTTAGATATGCTGAAAGAGTAGCAGCAGTTTGTTGTGTTGTCTTTTATAGGGCTAAAAAGCATTGTAAATGGATATTTCTATCATAGCATTATGGTGATTGCCAGCAGTAAATCCGTGTGAAATCCCTCTTAGCAAAACCAATGCAACCCAAAGAACTGTCTTTTGKTTTTTGGTACCCTAATGAATTCAGAGCTGCTTAGATTTAGTTTAAATCTCAACAAAAAGATGGAAGGTGAGCTCTCCTGTTACCGCCCCTGCACCCCCCTCTCCTTCTCCCCCCCCCAAAAAAAAGGGGAATAAAACAACCAACCAAACCCTGTCTGCATGGTCTATCTAAGAAAAGAAGTGCTATAGCAAGTTCTGCTGAACATGATCCTTACAACTCAAATCAGTTTGGAGCTCCTTGCCCATACTGGCATGGTGGGAGAGACCTGTTAARACCCAGGACTATCTCAGGAGCTCTGAAACAGATGGTGGCCCCACCCTTTTATCCCTTCCCCATTGCCAACCACTCCCTCATGGCTGAGGGTCTGCAGCAYATGTATTTGACAGCTGTTTAAACTATACAGAACCCCCAAAGTTTGAATTGTAAAATATCTTAAAGTAAAAATGTTTTAAAGCCAGAAATTAGGGGTGRAAGCTAAAATTCCCTGATGGTTTTCATTCTGCCTTAGTCTCTGAAATTTCTTTTTTAAGAACTGCCAGTAGCTTAAGTTTTGGGGCATGGTATTTAGTTAACCCAAAATATTTTGCCACAGCTCCTTCCATTTCCGAGCCCTTGTGGCTGAACTCAGAGTCTCTGTGTTTAGCTTGTACGTTTTTTGTGGTTTAATACATTTTCTTGTCTTCCTGATATAGTTGCGGCTATATGTGCTGAGCCGTCTCATCCAAAAGAGGCTGACAGCATATGAAGGCAGTGAAGTATTCTTTGATGAGAAAATGCAAATCCCAAACAAAACATTTGCAGAACCACTAATCACCATTTCCATACAATTGAGCAATGATATAGTATTTATTATAGAATGACTCAAAGGTAAGGCTGACTCCTTATAAGAAATGCAACAAATAACTTCATATGCCCCCCCCTTCATTTATTTCTGCACCAGAGGCTAATTTTTACCTCATTGTGATTAGTGTCAGAACTCCTTCTGCATTCAGTGGAACGGAGGTTTGATCTTTTTGGTCTAAGGACTGCCTTGTTAGTAGTTCGAGAAGTTGTATAGTATAACAGGAAACTACTTCGGCAAATATTGTCAAAAGGAGTTCCTAAATTTGGAAGAAGATGTGGAGTTCTGGATCTAATATTCAGAGATGCTGGGTAACCCCAGCTGTTGTTAGTTTTCATGGTAGTGAATTCAGCACTTTGAAATGAGGGAACTGGCTTTTCACACCTGGCGATGCAAGAGTAGAGGTAGCCAAAATCTTGGACACTTTGGAAAGTATTGGTCTTATTTTAAATTTTAGTTATTTGACTTTACTGTAATAAATATGACTACTTCATTAATTAGTGTTTACAATGCCAATGGATTAAGAAAAATGTATATATATATCTGTGAGATTGTTTGTTTGGTATTTTTATATCCTTCCTTTATTTAGTTCAACTTTTACCATGCCACCTACAGGGAAAAATAATTTAATTTAGCAGAAGCTGTTTTCGTTCTGAGCAAACCTTGATTTAAAGCTGTGGGGTTTGTAATTACATTTAATTATAATGAGTTTGGGTTTTGAAAAAACCTTGTTAKTCAGGTTTGGGTTTAAAAAACCCACATCAGTTCATGGTGGGTCTAAAGACTGATATTCTACTGCATTAGCTCCCATTTTACTTCTACGAGTAGAGCTTGGCTAGGAAACTGAATTCAAACCAAGATTCATAATTTGGCACTTTATCTAGTAGAACCTGGGACATCCAGATATTCAGCCGTGAATGCCTTGGACACACTTCCTTTTCTGATTTGGATTCCCAAAGGTTGAGGAAAATAATAAAGCAAAATACCATTTTACTCCTCTGCATTACAAAAATCATATAAGGGAGCTAAGATGGAGAAAGCCAAAGGTCCTATTTGCTGGTGGAAAACAAAGTGAAGTGGAAGACTCGCATCTTCTGTGTAGGCTATATGTGGAGTGCTAGGAGAGGAAGAATTTAGACATACTGATTCTAGTAACCTGCACATGTCTTGTCTCCATTGTCAAGGGTTGCATTGTATGTTCAAAATATCCGAGCCAATAGTTGTGCTCCRTTTACCAAGTCAGACAGAGACTGAGTCATTCGACTTAATAAAATTCAAGGTGTGATCAATCTCGTTGTAATGTAGATCAACTGAGATAGGTCAGATGAATCATCTTGAAATGCTTATTTTTCTTCTTTAACTTTAAAAAAAGCCTAAATTAACTAGCTCAGGTATAGACATCTACACCCTAGGTGATTAAAATAAGGTGAGATGAAGCCCATCCAAAATATTCACAGCTTGGAACTAGCTGATCCCAGGTGGATAAACTAGGCTGTAGGATGTTTGGTCTGGTTCAGTCTTAGTCTTTTCAGGACATGGTCTCTACTGAAAAGCTAATTGCCATCTTTAAAAGCTTAAGATTTTGGGATAAATTTCTGTCTAAGTGCATACCTGTAGGTAAGAAGTGTGTTTGTAGTTGGGCTTACATGTTGGCATAGACCTACTCAAAGAACTCAGTTCAGTAGAAAGAAACGCTTTCTTGCTCCAGATTTTGCTTCCCTTCTGACCACCACTGGCCAATGGGCCAACTTTCTCAAAGGCTTTGCAGCCAGTACAAGCAAAAAGTGTTTTTTAGAGACTAAGCCCAAGGAAAGAAATATATGGGGCATTGAGCTGTCCCAAGTTAAAACATCCCAAGAAAAGGATGTTTGATCTGGGAAGCTTTAGGTTTACTTTTACAGTGTAGGGAATAACGCAGAAAGGGTTAGTGTCATACTGGATGGGTGGCAGAAGGGGTACCCACTAATTGTCACTTCTGTTAAAGAAAGTGCTGCATCTGTTACCATGCCAATTATATAAGGAGCTCTTTCTGTAGGTCAAGTGGCTCTACATTATTAACCCGAGAGTGCGTGTATCTGAAAAAAGCCAAATACTGAGAACATTAACAAAGTTTAGGTGTACACATTTTATTAGGAACAGAAAAGGTTGTAGGAGTCTCTGAGTGTGCTGAAAGGATTATTTTCTTAGGCTTTGTGTTAAGCTGGTTCATTCCTTTTGATTTTGAATAATCTTTTTATTTCTTCCCTTGAATTCCAGACCATTTCAACTTAAATCGGTTATCTTGCACTGTCTCAGGGAAAAGAGCTGAAACTTCTCCTACAGTTTTCTAGCTTCTTCCTCTTTATAACTTTATTTTCAGAGTTTAACTCAGGATTTGCCGCTAATTGACTGAGAGTTCAATTTTTTTGATCAAAACTCTTTTTTAGTCACTTTCTGCAGTTTCCTCAGCTTGTTATTGTTGCCTTGACTATGTATGGTGTAAGGAATTGGATCTCTGGGAATTAAGCTGATTCTTGATTTCATCAATAGTAAGTCTCCATCAAGTTAGACTTGTTAAACTCAAGTCTGGCTAGTATTTGTTTTTAATAAGACATTAAAGGTACACAGTCCCTGAGGTTATGAATGTTCTTTTAATTTGCTTCCAAAGTTGCTACTAAGTTGTTTCAGTATTTTCAGTGAGCTACTGCTTTCAAGGATCTGGCAGGGGAGATGGATCTTGCTTCTTAGCATTGCTGTAATCAAACTGTAGCCATTTCTTATGTCTCCTGTAGCTTTGTACCAAAAATGTGCAATTGGTTCCCTCTTTGGTTTTCCTCCAGTGTCTGCTGTACTGTTAAGATCAGATGTTGGTGGGACTTTAGTCACCTCTGACATAGATGTGTTTTTTTGTGATTTGTTTATTGGAAATTATCGCCTCTTTCTCTTCTGAAGATTCTGCTAGAGCTCTGCAGAGTTCCCCATCCACACTTTGATGTTAGGGTACTTCATGAGGTGAATTCTGCATTCTCCAGGCATTTAGGRATTTCTCACTCTAACTGCCTCAGGTACTTTTCTGATCCTCTGTTCTCTGAATCGTTTSCCGAAGGTGCTCTTCTGTGTTTCTTCTGGACTCCACAGCACTGATCCATTCAGCTTTCCTGCCGTCAAGTACTGTGCTGTTCCAGTAGTGCCCCATTCAGTTCCCTGGTTCTTCCTGTTAATCTTCTCGGCTGTAGGTGGGGGAGAGGAATTATAAAATTATTTATATTGGTATTTATAAATCTTATTCCTCTCCTGCTTTAATTTGAGGCATAACTGAAGCAGGCGACGTGTTTTAAATGGCGATGAAGTTAAAAGCAAGGTTCCATGACCTAACTGGGTTATCCATAGTTTGAATTTGTCTAAGAGGAACCAGATTTTTTTTTAATTCTTTCAGTGATGGAAGGAGTCATTTTATGACAAATGCTAATATACTTCAAAGGTAGAGGGAACAGGTGAAAGTCAAGCCAGTGCTTGTGCTAAAAATTGAAAGTYACCCTATCAGTGCTCTTTACATTCAGAGTAAAACTGACAAGTCTCCTGAAATATCTAGTTCAAACGTGTTTTTTGCCATTGACTAGCAGGCATTTGTTTCCAAAGCTGGTGGAAGCAGTTTTCATTCTTCATGCCTTCTCAGTGATTGATTTGTTTCTTTCTGTCTTTCTTTCAGAGAACTTAATTGCACTATGTTTTTTCAAAATCAAGCACATCAAATGTCACAATATTAGCATAATCATAAAAATGTCAAGCATTCAGTGCATTTACAATATGTCAGAGCTTACTACAGAACCTATTTTTAATATGATTAATGTGAGTCTCTGGAACATGCCTTTGAATGGGCAGCTCTTAAAAAGGTGACAAGTGGTTCCTACAAATTATTCTGATTTGGGGAAAGAATAGTTTGTCCCTAAAGTAGAATAATGTTGGTCTYTAAAAGCAGTAGATCCTAAAGGAAKAGACAGATGTAAAAGGTCATCTAAGAAGAGGAAAGGTTACTGATCCTGTGGTTGTATTCTGTGCAAATTCTTGCTGTGTCTGGCTGACCCCATTGATCTCCACCTGCAAGAACCTGRAAACCTCGATCACAAATTTCAGTGCCTGCCATAATCCCCATACTACCATTTGTGTCGTGGGTAGTATTATTTTTTAAATATAGGTAGTTGACTAGTGCTGTATATTTAAGATGACTAGATAAGTTAGAAAACATCAGGTACATATTAATAAATATACTATTTTTTGTATTGTATCTAAACTTGTATAGACTTTGTTGCACTGCTTGTACTAACTGCAATAGCATTATTTTGGTTGGTAATTTCATGGAAGGATTTAGGACTGTGAATCTCAATGCTAAGGATGTAAGTGTGGGAAATGGGAGTTTCAGATACAATCTGTAAAGCAACTATCATAAATTTCTGTCCCTTCATCTTTCTTGGCTGTTACAGAGGGAAATAGGCACAAAATTCAATACAATTACATACTTTAAAATTTGGACATAGGAGCCCAATTTATTGTCAGTACAGTAATTTGCTTCCCAACATCCTCTTTTGAATCGTGTCCAGAGCTCTTCACTTGATTTGTGAAAGCTATCTTCATTAAGCTCATGACTGCAATGGTAAGTGAGACTGTTACCTTAAAAGATTCCTTGGCATTGTTTTTCCACGCATGGAAAGATAYCTTAGCACAGACACAGTCTGCAATGTTCTGGTATGACCACAGGAGAGGAAAGCAAGCATGCTGTGAGCAGGGGTGTCCTCCTCATTACTGCCTCTGCACCTCCTACTATAGGTTTTGCTGAGGAGTATCCTGTGGTATCACAGGACAGCTCTGTCCTACTGTCTTTGTTTGGATGGGCAGAAGTCTGCCTTTGGCACATTTGCACTTGTGGAAAATACAATGGAATATAATAGGGCACACAGCTGGCAAAATGTGCCAAACAGGTAACCTTGTTCCTCTAAATGTGTTTATGGAAAGTGATAGCCTTGTAAGCCCCTCCGTTTATGCTAAGGACAGAKTCATTACAGGTAGCCTTTCCTTTCTGTCCTCCTAATGTGTCCTAGTCCTCTCTCTTTAAGGAATAGAAATTAAGTCTCCCTGCCTGGTTCGCTCTTCTGCTTTATGATACAGCCAAAACAGTGCCAGCTGGTGCTACTGTGGTGGTAATACGGCACTGGGGGATGCTCCCTGGATATGGACTGCCACAAATGGTTTACTGCAACCTAAGCTGCCAAAGGGCCCTCAGGTGGTAAATACTGCACTGGGTAAGAACTGGCAACGAATGGCTGGATCTGCATCCTGTGACTACTGTTCTGACCTGTTATGTCCCTAGAGAGTATTTTTATACTGCTTTTTCCTTCTTTTTTCTACAACTATCTGTCTGAGCCTCACAGTGTTTGGTGTTCGTTGGCAGAGGTCACGTGCAGCCGCATGTACCTCGCCACGAGCAGAAAGGAGGTAACGGTGGCTTCAGTCTGAGAATGCAGGGGAGGGATGTAGTCACACACACATGGACCCACTGCAGTGAGTGAAGAGGACGTTTTGCTCATTCCTTCTCCTTCACCTCTCCTTATATTCTTCTCTGGCCTAAGAAATTTGACTTCCTGTCCTGTAGTTTCTGAACACCTCTACCCTTTCCTAGTCTGCTGGGTATCACTTTGTATTCCCTGAAGTGATGATGGGATTATATCAGAGATATCAAAGGAAATGGCTTTGGCAGCAGTAAGCAGTGATAATAAAACAGTTGCAAGTCAGATTTTGTAATCCATCTGCTGTACATCCAGGCCCCAAGGATGAGTTCAAATATACATGTTAATCTTTCAGAGAACATTCCACATAACTGTGCTATAGAAATAACCTCCTTCAAAATCCCAAGCACCGAACTGTTTGCAATTGCATTTATAATATGTACTTTTCTGATCATTAAATTCTGCTCTGTGCTCTGAGACAACAGAGTCATTTCCAACAAGTAAGAACGGGTCCTGCCCGTACCTTGGGGGTGTGAGGAGCGAGCAGCAGAGAAGCAGTGCTTTCCTGCGGAGCAGTAAGACCAGTGGAAATAATCAGTATTCAGGTATTGAAAAGCATAAGCAGGAAATAATTTGTATGTGTGTGAAAAAAACGTAGACAGCTTTCTAAATTATTTGCAGGTGTCTTTTTTAATCCATCTGTAAACATGAAAATGATGGCAGATTTTTCTGAAGTCTCTCTTTAAAATGAGTTTTGAAGACAGTTTCCAGGTAATGTGCATTTTCCATTCAGCAACTCATCTGATGCCGTGCAAGGTTCCTGCCCTGCTCCTGCTAAAGGCAATGTAAGATCTGATACTGATGTCATGAAGACAGTAGCAAAATATTTCAGTCATTGCATACACTCAGACCTCAGTATGAGGGATCTACCCCTGTCACATGGACCTGTGTACAGCTGCAGGAGCACAGAGGGTTTCTAGGAGAACGATCTCTGCACTGCCAGGAGTGTCTTCTGGCCTGATGTGGAGATGCCGCGTGGGAAGTCCTGCCTCCGCAGTTGGCAGAAAGGGACTCAGGGTGTACAGGCGTGTAACCAGGGGACAGCCGCTGCTCCTCTGCTCTGCAGGTTGAGGCAGCGCAGCTCACAAGTTGCTCTTTCTTACTCTTTCTCTCCTGTGAATGAGTTGCAAAGGGTGTGTRTCTTCTTGCACTGCCAGCAAAATAGTCACATTCTCCAGCTGAATTTGTAGACTTGCACTTTACAACCTAAATATCCCCAATCTGCTCCCTGATCTGTTGGCCAAAATGGAAGTTTTCACACCAGTGTCTGCAGATGATTCATACTGGCTTCTTGTTTCTTCCCAGTAGGAGACCGTTGGATTTTATTCCTTAGCTCACACTGTCTACCCTCAGAAAGCACAAATGTCTTTGCATTATGGCCTCATATGAAGTCAGTCACTTTTGCATGTCAAGAATAAAAAGGAAATGTATAAACAAAATGGGAAGCATGGTAAGATGTCAAGGAAAGGAAAACAGAAGAGTGTGATCCAGAGCATTACATCTCTTTGTGGGTGACTTCACTGAGATACAGATTGAAGAGAGAGACATTTTTACTATTACGCCTCAGAACCAAAAGATAAAAAATCGCTTTGCTGGAGGCCACTTCTTCCTGTCTGCATTCATATACAGATGATTTGTTTCAGTGCACAGGGACATATCCTGCAGTGTTGAAGTCAATGGGAATTTTGCTGCTGAATATAGGAAAAAGCATTTTTCCTCTATCTCTGATAATTGATGTCACCAAGACTTTGGATGGGTTTTACTGCTCTTACAAAAATCTCATCTTGTTTTATTCCCGGTGCCTAATACCTCCATCGTAAGTGGCATTTCACTGTGCCTGTTACCCAGGATGCTGTCCCTTGTGAGTTCAGGGAGAAGGTTACACACCGGAAAGGTATATGAAACAAGTACTTACAGGGAAATAAGTAATTAAGACAGCTGAATAGAGGAGGACACATCAAAAATAACAATTTAACAGAGTAGATGTCTGAGAACAAGAAATAGGATCTGGGGAGGTGAGGTTTCAGGTGAACTCGGAGCATGGAAGAGTCATGGTTATACTGGATCCTCGACTTGTTGCACTCTCAGCTGCTCCTTCCTCTCTGGAGTCTTTCCAGGGCAGATGGTGCAGCTGAGGCTGCATGGCCTGAGGCAGAGTATTGAAGCAGCGTGCTGTTAGCTGGCTTAGCAAAAATTATTAGTCTTCTTTTTTCTTTCTCTGTCCATGTAGTGTAAGCTAAGGTCTAACTCTGGACCTTACTATTTTCCTGTGGTTGAATCCATAGAGGATTTGGACTGTCATAATGGCAACAGATCGTATCTTTTCTTGTCTTTGGATGGTCTGACAGCAGGCCAGTGTTAGCAGTGGCTCTCAGAGCAGTAAGGATTACCTGCCTGTCATATTTTCTTTTTCCCATTATGCCCCTCCCAAAAATGAATTATCCAGACAGCCAGCCTGAACAGAGAAATCCAAGAAAAACTTTTTTTTTTTTTTTAAAAAACAGTCAGGATTTCTTGTATTAGTTAACTTGCTGGAGCCTGTGCAAACCTGGATTCTTGTTGATCCAGGAGAGTACTGTCAAGGCCATGCACAGCCACAGTTTTCTAGTGCTGTTAGCATTTTCTTTCCCAACATCTGACTCCAAGCAGGCTGAATCTGTATTTTGGGGAGGCCGGTGTTCCCCCTAGTAATATTTCTGCACACCATCAGTTAATGAATCATTCTGAAGACCACCAGCAGCAGCTCTCATTCAATAGGTGGTGGTTGCAAATTCCTGAAGTGGGGAAGAGCGTTCTGGGAATTATATCCAAGAGMTGGATTTTTCTCTATATTTAATTTCTTTCATAGCTCTGTTATATTTACATGTCACTCTGAGGCCTTCACATCTTCTCTTAAAGTTGTTTTTATTTAGGTCTTCAGTAGAGGGTCTAATTTTAGATATGTAATTATGCTCTTTTCCCGGAAGAACCTACTAAATAGAAAATAGATTTCTTCAGGATATTCTTCTAATTTGGATTCCACCTCTTTTCGGCAGAATAACTTTAGGAGTGTTAAAACAATGTCACTGAATTTGAACAGTAGCAAAGCTGAGCCCCAAACAGAGAAATATGCAGTCTTTCTCAAGACATGTTGAGACATCCCCCTGCAGCTGTGATGGGCTATCAGCACAACATCTCCACCCTTTCACCAGAGGCAACCTCTTAGAGGCAACTTTGTCTTCAGACTTCAGTTGTATATCATCTATTCTCAACTAGTGTCAAAAGACCCAGGAGCACTCTGCCTGTCTGCTGGGAACATTGATCCACTCACCACAACTACGTACGAGATATGAAGTCTTTCCTTCCCTTGCACTCTCTCTCTCTCTCTTAAAAAAAAAAAAAAAGAAAAAGCTGTCAGTATTTCAGAAAGTGTGAGCAGCAGATCTTTGTGTACTTTAATCCATAAATAAACATTTCTTCTTTTGAACTTCATTAAAATTGGATGTGTTTTCACTGTAAAACACTCCAGCATCCCTATCATTTAGACATATACGGTGATGAATATTGCAATTAATTTTGTCTGTAGGAATACTTGTGGTCTAGAATACTCAATTTATGCCAAAAAAGTGAATAAGAGTCAGACAACAAGATATGTTGCTTATAACAGCAATTTTAGAGCAAGATATTAAGCTCTGCTCCTGCTGTTTTAACAGGCTGAGCCAAATGTATCTTTGTTGTTATGACCTGGCTTGCAGGGAAGTTGTGGAGAGGTGCGTTTGGTTTGCCTCCTACATGATTATATCAGACTTTCTTTGGTAATACTTGTTGATGTATCACATTCAAATCTCCAGCTTTTCCTTTTATGCCTTTGACCTGAAGAAAGGAATTCCTGCTTTTAAATGCTTATCAATCAGTGCTGCATAGTTAAGCTGATAAAAAAGCTAAGGCTAAGCCAGTGTTAATTTAGCCAACTGTAACATTACTGACAATATTCGTCAGCAAATGATTTTAATTAGACCAGCATAATGAGATCAGTAGATTAAGACTAAGCAAATGACTAAAACTAAAGAGGGATTCTGATGACAAACAAGTCCTGATGAGAGTAAGGATGAGATTTTGCCAGCAGTGTTTGAGTAGCACGTGGGAACGAAGAGACAGTCCTAATCACATGAGAAATCACTTAAAAATAATACCGGTGCACTGGAATGCTGTGTTGGTGTCAGGAAGGCTTGCAGAGTGTGAGCAAGTGCTGTGTAAACTTCCTGCACAGCCTTGCATGTCGGTGACACCCTCCCTCCGCACCGGCGGGGATTATTTGTGTTCTTGCCTTACGTGCCATGCATGAAACYGGGACTGGGAAGGGTTGTGAAAGGTTAAATTGAAGAGGCAGCAGGTACGTGTGCTGGGAGGGGGTACAGCGGAAGGACAGGTGGAATAAGACCTGTTGAAGTTTGTGGCTGTAATTAAGAACAAATGGGAGGAGGAGGCAGGGAAAATGGCAGTATTTTTTTGGGACAGAAGTAAGAATAGAGAGGCAAAAAGAAAAGGATTGTTTGGCATTTGAGGATGGAAATGTTTGGGCTGAATAACCTGCTGCTATATTTGTCTCTCTTTCTCTCCCTACATAGCTTCTTTGTTCTGGTTTCTGGTGAAGTACTCTGGCCCCTGTTTTATTTCCCGCTGCCTGCCCATGGTCTTCCTGAGACCTGCTGGCAGAGGGAGGTTTTCACAGCCTGGAGTGTTGATTCTGAGAAGTGTGAAGGAAGCAGAACCATGCTGGATGATGTGACTCACCTTGGAGAAGTTGGTGTTTTCCGGCTGAGTGAAAGTGGAAAGTTTCAGCCTTGGTAGTCCAGATGTTTTAATGGACAGTGCTGCAGTAGAGAAACCCTTCTCCGCACGTCTTGCTCAGCCCTGAACAGGAGAGTAACAAGTTACATACTAAGATAAATGTTTAATGATTTATGATTAAAAAAAAAAATACATGATGAACAAAATACTAGGTTAATTGACTATGGAGTCCTAAATTCCCCAAAATGTAGCATTCCAGCCAAATATGGCTGAAATATCAGCTGTCATATGATGAATATTTTAAAGAAGATTCTATTATACACCTAGGGGTTCATTCGCTTCAGTAATGAGGACAGTTACCTCTAGGGAAAGGAAGCTATATTACGCTTGCCACTTAACCAGGGGCTGGTTTGACAGGCATCAGCTCAGAATATATGTGTATATATAGGGAATCACAGCGGCTTGTCTCTAGCTCACTGAGCAGGAAATGTTGTGCTGTACAATACTTTGRGTTTCTATCTATGGATTTGTGCATGGCACTGAGTGGAATTCAGACTATTTTTATTCCTGAGTTTGATTGTTGAGGTGGAATCCATCACCTACTAAATATTAAATCAGCAGTTTTTTAAAGAGCAACACTGTCTCTGCTGACYTGAACATCCTTATGTGGCCCAGAGGAAAAGAGAAACAAAGACAAGATGAGAAAACTATCGTCTTTTGCAGTCTTCTTAATATTAATGATTTCTCTAAAGTTTTCAAACTGTTGAAGGCAGAAAGTGAGATATAACTTTCACATGGGTAAGAAATGACCCAGGTGAAAAAAAAAAAAGCATACATTATAAAAACAGCAGTGAAACTTCTGGAGTTGAATTATTAGTTGGAAAAGATGGGAAAGTGCATCAACAGATTATTTTTTTAAACCAGTTTGGTTTAATTGTTTCCAACCAAACATGTCTGGGAATTGTTAGGAATGTGCCAATTAAAAATTATTTGAAGACTTTCATGCAAATATAATTTATGTCAGATTTGGCACTGAGCATTGCTTCTGAAACCTGATGTTTGCAAATGCTGAAGTTTTGAGATACTTGCCCAACTTACATGATATTGTCCCTCTTGCCAGACTGACTGGAATTGGATATAGGTACTTCCTGTTTGGCTTTTTTTTTAAAGTTTAATGGCTGCACTTCATAGGCAATACCCAAAGGCAGCAATCTGTGAGGTTTCTGAATGAATATTTCTAATATACCTGCAGTTTCCTATATGAATACTCATCATGCAACACTGCACAAATAAAAGCCCATCTCTGTCACCCTTAAAGAGGCTGCACAAAAATCACTTTTATGATAATGAGCAGGTAGGTGAAATAACAAAGGCATGATAAATGATGGCACATTTTTTGTTTTTACATTCTACAAAATAGTCACATCATCCCTTCAGTTCCAGAAATCAAAATGAATAATTGTTACGACAATCTTCTAAAGGCAGTGAAGATTCTTAAAAAGTTTCTGGTTGCTGACTGTTAAGACGGAAGCTCACTTCTTATGTCACACTTTTAAGACACATTCCAAAATGTACTGGATGCCCTGACATTTTAAACAGCACACTCTATCCCATCCCATGATAGAACAACTCCAGTCCTTTGATGAAATTCAGATAATTCTTCTTGTTTAGTCAGATGAATTTTCTAGGTTTCAGAATACAAGTGATTTATTCTGATGTCCTTTGTTAGATAAACTGACCCCTCGATGCAATAAAGGGACAAAATGAAAGTACTCATTAAGTTGATGCCTTTGCATAATTCACATGCATTTTTTAAGATCATGTTACATATTCATCAGTTTGTCTTAGTCACAGAGTTGTCGCCATGAATGCTATGAATGCTGTGTAAATATGTGGATATCTGAGCTGCTTTGTAGGGGCAAGGGGAGGTAAGAAAAAGGAAAAAATCTAATGTGAGAAAGAGGAGGGAGTAAGTGAGACTAGGAGTTAGGAGGGTGTCTGAGCTATATAGTTCTCAGCCTATACATCTGAATCTTTAGAGGTTGTAGGTTTTCCTTTCTCAGTATAATTCTTGATGTGTATTGGGAGTTTTGATCAATTTTTGGTGTTATTAAAAACCCAATAGTTATTATTTTTCACATTGAGGTAAGGGTTAAATAATATTAAATTGACCAGGGACCATGAAGTTCTTTGTCATCCTATCTGTTCATTCATTACTTACTTTTTTTTAAATTGTACATGAAAAAGAGAATATTTAAATAAAATCATGCTTTCTGTTTTCATGAAAAGTTGTGTTTCTGGAGTTTGTTTTACATTTGTGTCCTGCTTGATGTGATATCCTGTTGTGTCAGGAATGCAAGACCGCAACATAAAGCTTTATCAAGACTTGGGAAGTTTGGGAAAGTTAAATGAGTTTTTTTTTTCCCACTTTCAGTAAAGCATGGGCTTATTTCTTCAGACTGTGAACAAAGTAGATGAATATTTCCAGCATCATGTAGCTCAGAAGTTTTTTTTCATGGTGAATTTTTTTAATAGTGAATTGGGAGAAAGGGTGTATGGAGTGATAGGCAAATTCACAAAGCAAGTAATTCATCCCACAAATCTGTAAAAATTATGCAGCATGGTGCTTAATTTTAAACAAAGGCTAAGTCCACTGGGGTTGAAAGTCAGTGGTAACACTGAAAATCCCAATCCAAAGAACTCTTCTCTTAATTTCTTCTTTTTTCTTATTTCCTATTCTGCCAGATTTCTTAGCCCTTTGGCACATCTTAGATTTGGTTTGCTATAAAGATGTAAGGGAATAATTTTACTTGGCATACAGCAATTAGACACAAGATCTACAACTTCCAGAAGGCCTGAAGGTCAGCTGCTTTCTCTAGGTAGGGTCCAGAAACRTCACAGCTGCCTGCAGTGGCCGAGATGGAAATGTGGAACTTCTACCAGGAGACCTGTCCCAGCCCTGCTGTTGGTTATGGCATTCCAGGTGTTCTTGTACATGTACTTTGTGTAGGCATACCTAGGCATGCTACCTCACGTTAAGTGAATGGTTTTGACKTAACGGTGCAATGGGTGAGAATGGGTGACCATTAATAATCTTATCTAATCTCTAAGAGATCCTGTGGAAGGAAGCAAGCAAGCAGTTCTAACATGCTGCTACAAGTCATAATGAAGATTTCTTGAAACAACGGGAGATTTGGGGAAGTGAGTTGTTGACATGGCAGTCTGCACTTGACAAAGCTCTGGAGGTCAAAAGAAAGATGGCTGGGCATAAACTCATAAGTTTTTCTCCCCCAAAGGCCTCAGCATGAACCTTGCACTGCCAGGGTCTCGCTTAGGAGCTGTATGACTGACATGCTCTCTGCCTGAGATTTGTAGAAGGCTTATTTAATTGCCATGTGTACCTATCCCTGGTTTTGCTCTTAACTGTCTGTTCATTTTTCTTTCCAACTCACTGTTAGAACCAGTGATTTTAGCCAGGAGCAGCTAAAATGACAGAAATCTATAAAAGGGGTTCATGGTTGGAAGTAGAGCACTACATGCTGAGTGTTGCCTGCCAGCGTTTTACTTGGATTTTAAGTGAGGGAGGAGGAAAGTAAGAGTCCTCATCTTTGTTTTTAATTAATGCAGAAACCATTTTCATTCTGAAGGGTGACACACTGGAATTCAAAGGAGCCTTGTATAAATAATAAGAAAAAAAAGTTCTCCCCATTAGTAATGGAAAACATTTTCAGACAAGATCTACAGAATTACGATAGGGCTGGAACTTCCTCAAGGTGAAAGTCTCTCAAAATCATAACATAAATTATTGATTTGTCCAAGTCTCTTCTCCATAGGAGATTTACAATCTCATTTTCATAGTTGTCTTAAGGAGGGAGGGGGAAGAGATTGTTATCTAGGTCAGAATGAAAGCATCTTATTTTTACAAAATAATAATAAAATCCTATTTTAGCTAAAGTGAGCTGCTATGCTATGAAATTATGGGGCTTACTGCTCTGACATTTGTGTAATGTCAGGAATAACTCCATTTAAGCAAATAGATTTACAGCTGTGCAAGTTTAATCAGAGCCACGTTATAGTACATCTTAGATACAAAGAAAGATTGTTGTGAACAGTAAGCAAGATATRTAAGGAAGATGTCTGTCCTTCTCTGAATATTTGTGCTCATAAAAATGGACTTCGCCAGAAGAGAACTCCACAAACAAAGAGCAAAAAGTGGAGAGTATGAGGAGGAGTGAGATACAAATCTCTCCCTTTCTTGCTGCTACCTTGGTTCAAATACAGCAGTATTTGGGGTCTAGCAGATAAAAATGAAATGAAAGGATAAGTAAGGTAGTGTGACATATCGGAGAAGGTTAAGAGTTCTTGGAGAGCTTACTATGAGTGGCAGCACTTCTCCAGATCTCTGAAGAAGGGATCTGGCTGCTGGGGAACCAAAGAAAGTGAAAACCAGGATGAAAGTAGTCAGCTATTAATCACCCCAGGCAGGAGAAGCGGGTACCATCGTACACAGGAGGAGACAGAAGGTGATGAGCAGAAATGTACTGAACAAGCAGAGGGGGTGTTTGTGCAATGTTGTCCCACCTTCCGTGGTGAGAAGCAACTGACTTCAGGTGTCTTCGATCTTACTATACACATAAGATGGAAATAAGCATGATGGAGAGGGTTAAAATTTATTATTAAAACCAAAGAACGACCAATTGAGCGAAAAACCCGAAGGATTAGTGTTGTATGTCAAAGGAAAAGAAGGTGTAAATGTCTCCAAGTGACTGACAATTTGAAACTAGTGACCTTAGGTGTTTGCTGGTCAGGGTCTTAAAAGAGAAAAACATGACAAAGAACTTAGTTGTCATCTACTGTGGTAGTAACAAAAGACCAATGTACTGTCCCTAATGAGTACTTTTTTATAAAGGAAAATACATCGTGTTATCCTAGCAGACTTTAGTGTGAGCAAGGTGTTGGAAATATCATAATATAAAAGTAAAATGTCTCTGGATTTTCAAAACACTTTAAAATTAACTTTTAAAATAATTTCCTAGCCTAAAAGATATTGTACCCACAATAGAGAAATCTTATATTAGACCTTACTCTAAAAATTAAAGAGGAAATGATGACATCTCATAATCGGTGATTTTTTTAAGTTGATGTGATTGAGACAGCTGCATTTATTGCATGGCAAAAGAATAAAATTTTACTACTGCATTTAGATATGTATGTTAAATGAGTAGAAACATATATACTGTGACATGCACTTATGCATATTCTTCATGTGTAAAAGGGGCCACTCATCAGCTAATGAAGAAGAGAACTGAGGGATTTAAGAAAACTCTATGAGAGCCCCCAAAAGCCATTTCTACAGCTTAGAAAGAAGACTGTATCATGAAAACTAACAAACAAAAAACCCACATGATGTAGAGAAGAGCATGAAAGTAGCTACACAGCTTTAAAAAGTAATTTTTACTAAAGAAGAAGCTGATACCAATGAATATAAAATAGATGTTTAAAGTTATAGAAAATTGAGGAGGGAGGCAAAAATCAGAAAAGGAAAAATCAATGGCTGGTACAGTTAAGGACTGCAAGAAAGTTTTTCACTTATGTAACATAAAGAATCCTAAAAATATTGTTGGTCTATTACTAGGTGAGATGGTACAGTTATCGATGACCGAAAAGTGGCACAGGAGAGAAAAATATATTTGTCCATATTGGTGAAAAAGCAGGCTAATGAATTTGTATCATCTCACAATTAAAAATACTTTCAATTTCCTTAGTAATTTAGGAGATGTTGAGAGAGAGTAGTTGCTGAGTTTGGGTTTTATGAACTCATGATATATACCCGAGATATTGTAAAAAAACAAGGCTGGGGAGATTTTTCAACCATTAACAATGATGTGTCTTAGTCTACTGGGAAAGTTTCAAAGGACTGCAAGATTTTAAAATATTTTAAAATTATATTTAAGTACCATTTCTCTGTGTTTAAAAATCTAGGTTACTTAATGCCTGAATTCAATACCAGATGAATTTGTTAGAGTGCATCAATTAACAAATAAATAGGGGAAATAATGCAATTAACGTAGTTAGCATGGATTGGAAGCCTGGAAATCCTCTCAAAATCATTTTTGTTTTTAAAAGGATTACAATTCTGATTGACAGATTTCTGAAATGAATGTTGATTAGTACCTGATGACATTTTGTTGAAGAAAGGCGAAAGGTACAAAGTTATTATGCTTTAATACTAGGTTTCAAATTATAACTGTGAGAAATCATTACCAGGAAAAGATGCTTGTACTGGGCTCCTGCAGGGATTAATTCCTGCCCCATTCTGTTTATGTTTTTTCATATATTCTAAAAGAAAAAATTAAATTATCACGAATAAAGTTTGCAGATAGCTCAAAGACTGGGAAAATGCCAAGTAAGGAACAGAAACAATACATATAGATCTCAAAAAGTTGGAAACAGGCAACTTTATCTTGGAAGAAAGAATAGAAGCCAAAGGTACTGGAGCAGAGATTGTCCCAGAAACACACACTGATGACAGTTAAGGGGGGATTCTGGCTGATGATAAGATGGATATTAACTCCTAGGATAATTCCTTGGCAAACAGGACTAACATGGTCTTCATGTAAGCGGGAGAATAGACCCTATACCTGGCATTTGTATGTTCATTTCAGGAATATTATATTCAGTTGTATTCACAGTTCAGTGAGGGTAACGACAAACTAGGGAAGTTTTAGGAAAAAGAAACAAACAAGAATACCCAAATGCTGAAAGAATTGGAAACCTTACTTTGTAACCCAATGTTCTGGTTTCGGCTGAGATAGAGCTAATTTTCTTTGTAGTAGCTGGTGTGGTGCTGTGCTTTGGGTTTGGTATGAGAGGAATGTTGATGGCACATTGATGCTTTAGTTGTTGCTAAGTAGTGCTTACACTGGTCAAGGACTTTTCGGCTTCCCATGCTCTGCCGGGTGCATGAGAAGCTGGGAGGGACCACAGCCAGGACAGCTAACCCAACTGGCCAATGGGGTACTCCGCAGCATATGACATCATGCTCAGCATATAAACTAGGAGGTGTGGTCCGGGAAGGGGGATTGGCAGTTCTGGGGATGGGCTGGGCATTGGTTGGCAGGTAGTGAGCAGTTGCATTGTGCATCGCCTGCTTTGTATATTTTGTTATTGTTGTTGTTGTTATTATGATTACTACTGTTCTACTTTGTTTTATTTCAATTATTAAACTGCTTTTATCTCAACCCACGAGTTTTCCCACTTTTGCCCTCCCAACTCTCTCCCGCATCTGACCAGAGGGAGGGTGTGAGCGAGCGGCTGTGTGGTGTTTAGTTGCTGGCTGGGGTTAAACCATGACACCCAAGGGGAATAATCTGGAGTTCCTGTCTCCAGATATTCTGCTCAGTTTTGGGAATGCTTGTGTGCTGATTATTCCATCTCTGTTTCAGGGGTTTTTAGATGAGTGTCTAATGCACCACACCTTAAATTACTGCATTTGAAAATCCAAAAAACGGAGAGATAAAAGAAAAAATTATTTCCTTTTAACTTAGAGAAAATAAAATTATGGCAAGTAGGGAATCCTACCTTGGTTTTAGTCTGATCACTCAGTCTCTGCTTGTTGTTGAAGAATTCCTCCCTGGCTGGTTACTTTGCTGGCAGAAGAACACTGTAAGTCAGTGTTGCAGGTGCAATGGGCAGAATTAGTAAATACTTTTCTTTGCCCAGTATAGATATCAAGGGAACAAATGTATTGCAGTATTATGTCCTCTTATACAACAGCTGTCAGGCATCTGAAATACGGTCTCAATTTTTTGGCAGTCTTTGGAGAAGTATAACGGCCCTGTAATATGGATACTTGAACAGATCTTTGCAGATCCAGCTTTAGTACTTGGCTTTGCCCCAGACTTCTGGTACACTTTCTGTACAAGTCATGGTGGATACGTTTGTAGCACGTGATGTAGTATCAGCCCCAAAATGGAGTTCTGGAGCGTGAGGCAAGGATAACTGTACAGGGACTCTGTCTCTCTCTGCAGTGTTGTAATGCGAAGCAGAKAGTTGCTACAGGTGGTAAGAACTAAGTGAACACTCACTTGAAAATTGCAGATTAAATGCTAAGATGTGAGCTGTGTCGAACAACAGTCCAGGAACCAGCTGGACCTGTGTGGGCTGTAAGCCTCCTTGCAAACATTCCCCATTTGGCCTTACCGTTCTTCACAGTTCCTCAATAGCTTCTGTCCTGCATGGCACTGAATAGACTTGGAAGTTACCCTAGAAAGTATGTTACTGGCATACATGTCTATTTCTGAGTGCCCTTTCCATCAGGCATGTGCAGACTGAATTTTTATTCAAGGGCTGCAAGTGCACCTTAAAGTGCAGTCAAATTCTTCACATCCAGCTGTGCTGTAATTCTATCGCAACTCCTGCAGCTGCTGTGTGGGCTGCAAGTGAAGGTTCACCATGCTGGGGATGTAAGAAAAGATTCACCTTGTGCTTCAGATTTGGATGAAAAGAACAATCACCTTGCAGGTAACTAATAAAAAAGCCTCTTTTGTCAGTAAAATAAACAGATTTGTTTCAGGCATACAGGAAATGAATCCGATTGATGAGGAAGGAGGAATCGTTTTTACCAGATTGCTTTTTCTGAGCGTGACTAGACATGGCCCCTCCCCAAACACTGACTTTATATACCTTCTGTGGAAGACAAATATATATATCTTCTTCATGATTTTAAGGATTCGTACATACCAAGCGGCAGTTTTGCCAGAAGACTGGCAATTGTCATAGAGCAAGTAGTTCAAACTAGTAATCCCCCTGGGCTGGTGGGTTTGTCTGGTGTGGAGCTCTTTCCATTTCTTCTCATTCTAAGCATACCCCTAGAGCTCTTGCATGGCTTTGATTCTGGTCTTGTTTATGTTGGTGTAAATCAGGAGTAACTAAGCTCCCATCAGTGCAGTTCAGGTAAGTGAGGTCAGGCTCCAGCACATGGTATTCAACCACTCTAATCTGTTAAAGGAGCTACAAATGGGTGTTCATCTAGCTAAGATTTGCATAGAGCCTCTGTTTTGTAGTTTCCTATACATCCTTTCATCAGATGTTCTTTCATTTTCTACTCCTAATAACTATTTCTTACTTAAACTGAAATAGCTTTCATTTMAGATTCTGAAAAGTTTTTTACAAACTTCAATTAACTTCAATTCATAACATTCCTGTAACAGGGAGCATCAGTTAACCAGTGTGATTGTACAACTGCTGCATCCCATCAAATATAACTCTCAGACCAAAAGAAAAWAAAAACCAAACCAAAAAGCATGTTAAGACAAGATTAAGTATGCAGTATTAATTTAAAATGCCTTCAAAATTGAAAGAAAGATGCCTTATCTGGTTTACAGGAAACTTTTGAGAGGAAAGAAAAACTAACAAACAAATATATTTCCTGGATATGGAACATACAGAAGAAATTTCAGATTGGAAGCAGACTTTGTGGACAGATTGGAGTGAGATTCAAAACTCAGTCTGTTTAGTTACAATCCAGTTGTGGAGTTCCTGCATTTTACAGTGCTCCCTAAGGGATTTTCTAAGATATTTAGAAACCTATCAGGAAATCACGGGGCTTAGCTTCCTAAATAGTGTTGTGAAGTTGTGTTTGAAGCATACAAGTCAGTTGCAAAGTGTAGAACACCTCTGAATCTCTTGCTTTCTCCTCTGCCACCTTTCCTCCTGACAAGCAGTGACTCTTAGCGTGCTGTATACTCTGAGCTCAATTTGTGAGCTGCTGTGAGGGTTCATTCTTTGTGGAAATACCGGTGTCTTCCATGAGACAATTCCCACTGTTGGGCAGAGACTCTCTTGCTCGCAGCATGGGAGTCCCTAGGCATAAGATACAGTGCAGGTAAATCTTTCTAGGGATTCTGGCCAAATGAAGCAAATCAGGTAATGACATGACCACAAGACAGTGCCCAAGTGCATTGAAATGAAAATAACTCCATTTTCAGATACAGAAACTGAGCTTTCAGACAAGTAGCCCTTGATGAAATCTATTTTTTTTTTCTGATGGGAAGCAGACAGTTTATCATTCTATTATTTTTTTGCTGTTAACTAAATTTTATGTTGCAAAAGTTAAAAGGGAAATATTTTCAGGAATGCCTAATTGCAAGTCAATATATACTGTTAATATGTTCTCTACTGCAGCAATAAAGAGACCTTGGGACCAAACTCTTAATTATTGATCCTTGCTAGCTCAGCTGGTGGTCCTTGGACCTTATTAAATGCTCCTCGTCTTGTTTTTGCACTCTTATTCCCTTGAGCTATAGCTTAACTGCATAACTTCTCTCACTACTTGCCGATTCTTAATAAAATTTGTTGAATGATAAGGTTCAAGGTTGGCTCATCCCTAAGATTAAGTCTTTTCAGCTTTCAGCACAGTCAGTCATGTCGTACTTAGCTTGACTTGCTTTGCTTAAGGTTTTCTGAACAATTGGTTTGCACGGTGCTGTTGCTAACCCCAGTTCTAGCCGTGTGATGACCTTTTTCCAGCCCTGATTATTTATGTGTATCCTGCAGTTCACTGGGGAAGTGTGTGTTGGCTTCCAAACAAAGATTGCTGTCTATTATATATAACCTAAAAATACAACTGTGAACATGTGTAGGAGTCAGGAGCATGATTTTTTCCCAGAGTTTATTAACATCCTGTTGTATTTATTTCAAAACCTAGAAGATGGATGTTTTTAGAGGTCTGTTGTTCAAAAGTTGCTGTAATTATAACAAATGATAGACTGATAGGTGCAAATTACAACTGGTTACATTCATGGACTGTATAAAGCAGTATCAATTATTGCCTTTATATATTGCCATCTTCACTGGAAACCTGGAGTCGAAATGGGAAATGCCTGAGCTTTGGTAGCTACCTACATATGCTGTAGAGTGGTAGAAAAAAATGAGTAAACGTATGGGTGTTGAAAATGTCATGCTGCCCAAAAGCAAGTAGAATGAAGTGTCCCAAACCTATTTGTTCATTCATTAAAAAAAAAACCCAACAAACAAAACCCTGTTTCATTACTAAATATACCTCTCTGCTCCATCTCTCTGCTTTCTTTTGTTTAGCCAGATTTCCTAAGAACAGGAGGCTTATGTACTCATCCTCTGTGTGTGTGTGTACACCATGTGCACTTATATCGGGCTCCTACGGTGGTGCCCGTGTTAGAGGAGCATACAACATGGGAAAGACGAAAAAACCCTCGTGTGTCAGTGCCTGTCCTGCTGCAGCTTGCAGAGGGGAGAGCTTGCTTCATTCCTCTGCAAGCCAACGTGCACCACTGCTGTTTGGTGCTGCCATGCACCAGCGGAGGGGCTGCAGGGGATCAGACTCAAAGAAAGGATGGCTTGCTTGGAAATACAAATATATCTGTCCACTTTTACTCCTTCATGGATTCTTGCCTAGCCCTGTGAATTCCTGCAGAGTTTGCGCTCACCTAACCCCAGATATTCAGAGTGCTGTTATGAAGTTCCCGTTACCATAAGCTATAAATTTCATTCACCACACCCATTCCCATGAGTATCAGAGCACCTGGTCTGACACAACATCCAAACGGACAAGGCAAAACAATGCAGCAAGTGGTAGCAGGAATGATAGGAATGACAGACAACATGTGAAATCCATATAAACGGCAAGTGAATGTTCTCCCAGGCTGGCTGTGCCGAGGAGGGAGTGGATGAAGTAGTAGCAGGGTGGAAAAGTGAACTGAGATTAGACTCTAATGCCAGTTGCACAGGAAGGATGGAGAGAGGTGAGGGGGAGTTCAGAGGGCAGTCAGGCAATGTGAAGGAAAGAACAACTTCCAGCTGTAGAAAATCGCAGGGAGGAGACCAAAAGGAAGCAATTCTCACAGACAGTAAACAGTTATGCTATTATAGTAACTAAAATTAATAAATATTTATCTTATAAAGCTCTCCGAAGGACTTGGACCTCACTGGGCTGCACTTTGAGTAAATGTGAAGACCGTCTTGTTGTGGCTTCCCAGCGAGACTCAGTGGGTTTATTGAGCGAAGCTTGTGACAGCAGGGCAGGATACAAGAACACAGGACTCCTGGGCAAACTACTTTGCTGTCCTGGCTCTCTTCTCCTCTGTGCATAATAGACTCTTCTGGGCTCTACACAAACTCCAACAATATTCAGTGCTTTTCAGACACTGCAGCAGAGAGTGGATATATGGAAGTGCACTAGCCCAGCTGATCCTCCAAGAGTGTTGCTGCATACTGCTGCTGCACCTGGTCTCCTGAAGACAACCAGCTCTTGTACATTCATTTCACATGACAGAGGGACCACAGCCTATCCTTTTGAGATGGCTGTGCCCATAAGGATGAGTTTGGATCAAAGAGACTTAGCAAATCATAGAATAATTAAGGTTGGAAGAGGACTCCAGAAGTCATCTAGTCCAACCCAAAGCAAGCATAACTTCAGATTTAAATCAGGTTACTCAGGACCGTGTCCAGTCACGTTTTGAAAATCTCCCAAGACAGAGATTCCACCACATCCCTGGACAACCTCTTTCAGTGCTTAATCACTCTCAGTCTGATTTTTTTTCCTATTATGTCCAATTAGAGCTTGTCTTGCTGCAACTTGTTGTGACTGTTGCCTCTTGCTGAGCACCTCAGAGACGAGTTTGACTCCACCCTCTTGTTCTGCAGGAGAAGACCGCAATTAGGTTCCCCCATACTCTTCTCCAGGCTGAACAAACACGTTCCACCAGCCTCTCCTCAGATTTCATCTGCTCCAGCCCCCAGCTAAATAGCCTTTCTCTGGACTCTTTCCAGTTGGCAAATATATCTCATCTGTTGGTAAGCCCCAAACTGGACACAGATGCAGCCTCACAAGTGCTGAGTAGGAGCAGTATTCGTCTTGTCTTTCTGGCTATGCTTTTCTGCTAATGCAGCACTGTATGCTGTTATCCTGTAGAGCTGCGAGCCAGGCAGTCAGTTCCCAGCTTGTACTGCTGTAAGGGGCATTTCCATCCCCAGGGCAGGACTTGGCATTTGTCTTTGCTGAATTTCACGTGTTTCCTGCCTGTCCATTCCTCTTGCTTGTTGAAGTCCCTTTGCGTGGCAATGTTACTCCCCAGGGTAGAAATTCTTCCCTTCAGCTTGGCATCAGCCATGAGCCTTCCCATTTCTTCATCCCTGTTCACGGATGAAGATATTAAATAGCATCAGCCCTCATATTGGCTCCTCAGGAACACCATCCCTAACTAGACCCTGCTTAGACTTTGAACTGTTGACTACTACCCTTTGAGTGTGATAGTCTGGCCAAATTTTCATCCACCGTGTTATAGGTCACCCACTTGCTCGAGTGTGTCATGCTAATCCTTTGAGAAAGCCCTATAACCAGATCAGAAGAAAAGAGGGCTGAAATTGAAAATATTTTAGACAAAGTTTTCTTCTGTCATTGTGGAAAGTTCCTGGAGAGTTGATTGTGGATCAGATGGTCTCACTAAGATTAGTTTAATAGCTTAGAATAATAATAATAAAAAGCTTAGAATAAAGAAGTATCCTTTAAAAAAAAATCTTAGGAAAAGAAGTGTATCCTTAGTGCTTGAGTGAATAGAGCCTTTTGCATGTGTATATTTCTGTCTTTCAATCTATAGAATGCTTCAAAATAACTAAAGGTCGGTGTACATTTAACAAGAAATTTCCTAGACTTTATCGTAAGCAGTAACTTCTTTATGTGTATATATTTTTTTCTAAATGGAGGAACATTAGCAAAGCACAAAGTCAGTTTTCATTGCTTTTGCCCTTCACCCCTGAAATCTCAAACAGCCAGAAACCTGTTGCCTTTCTGCAGCCCCTGGGGTACAGAGGGCATCAAAGAGTTCGTACTCTGAAAGTCTACCAAATTCACTTAATTTAAAATTCAGCATGGTGTTTTCCCTGTTGGGCAAAAGGAGCAGGTGAATACAGTGGTCAGTGTGTAATTTAGTTCCTTTCTACCTGTGCAAAATGAATGTTTCATAGCCACAACAGAGGCTGAGGGCTTGGAGGGCCCTTGTCCAAGCACAGCACAGGAGAGGGAAGTGCATCCTGGTTCTGTCCACTGTGAAATATACCTCAGACTTCCATTTCCAGCATTTGTCTGTCCTGTGCATGTGGAAATAAATGAGATAAGACTGATACTTATTTATGGAGATGTAATGCCCTCTCTTTGTGTAGCTGCAGGAATGCTCAGCTTATCAAATACGAAAGACATACTAGATTCTCTTAAAAAATTTTCATTGGCAGCAACTAAGTTCTTGGTTGACTCTCTTTTTATATAAATAAGATAAACGCATGAATTTCAGCAGCCACATAACAGAGAAATTTTGAACAGAAAAATTCTGCAAGGTCTCAAGGAAAATCAGCTTACACGACCAGCTAAATGTTTGAGGAATGGGCTGTTGGAATGCAGTGCAGAAGTAGTTAGCAGTAACAGCCTGGGTTGATGTTTTACACTGCAGCTGGCATGGTCTTATGGTCTTGTAAACTCTCTCACACAAACAGCTTTGCTAATCTGAAGATTTCCACTACCTTCCAAGAAAATGTGGGAGAATGAAGACTGCGTGTGCTAGGATTTGCAGTTAGCAGCAAGTAAAGCAGACCCATAAATTTTATGTTGAGCCAAGTTCTGTTTTCAAATATACTTTGCAGGCTGATGAAGCAAATGACATTCTCATCTTGTTACTGTTCATTAACCCAAGGATGTGAAATCATTCTGCATATCTGGTCTCTCTTCTCTCACCAGACACCCTCCTACCCCCATTCCTGTGTAAATAGTGCAAGTTCATCCATCACGAGGTAATCAGAAGACTGTCAGGATCTACTGGCTGCAAAATTTGGGGGTTCTTATAATTTCATTTGAAATATGGAAAGATGTATTTGAGAAACTGCTGGAAAGAGAAATAGAGAGAGATGTATTTCACAGAATAATTAGTTCTTGTTTTGCACTAGATTTTCCATTAATTTTTTTGTAATGATGTGGGCTGTTTCTCTTCTGTGCTGTTGTTCACATTTGGCCTGCTTTCAGTGAAGCTTATAAACAGGGGCGATTGCTGTAAATGAAATCTGGAAAACATATACAAATACATACAGGAAGAAAAAATACTCTTGATACTATTAATCTCATGAAAATTAATTTAACAGAAGTGGGCCTTAAGTCATAGAGATTTCAAATGTGGAGGATTTATTTAAACTAGTTTCCAAGGTGAGTTTTGATAGCTTTAAATAATAAACATTCTGTTTAAGAGAAATCTCAAGGAAGCTGTCTGTCCATTTGAACATATGTTAACATTCCTGTGTTTGAGACCTCCCCGAACTCTCTTATTCTGTGGCTTTTATGCTGTTGCCTTTGCCTTTTTTGCTGGTAATATCAGGCTTACTTGTCCAATCTCAGCTGTGTGACTGAGGCACTCGTCTTTATCCATTGTTTGAACAAAGTTTTGTTGTGTGCTCTGACTGATTGATCGCTTATTCTCAATAAACAAAGACTTGCACTCAAGGTCTTTGAAACATTTCTTGCTCAACTAGTCCACTTATATGCCCAGAAGGCCAACTGTCCCTCTCCTATATTCATTTATTCAAATAGGTAACTTTTTTTCTCAGACAGAATCACTATCTCAGAAAGGAAGAGAGAGCAGTCAGGAGGAAGTATTATTTTTCTAGTCCTACTTATCTTTCTGTTTAAGCTATAGTGTTTTTCTGGCTGCTTCTTTAATCTGAAGTCACAGCACAAGATATTACATTAATGAACTCCATTTATTCTGAAATAGGATAAAGTAAAATCCCAGTGATGCTAGAAGAGGAGGAGCACTGAAAGCCATTGCCTCCCTATGAAAAGAGAGGGAGCCCAGAGTTATGTTGTGAATATCAGTAAGGGGTGATGCTCAGCTCACAGCTTCATTTGGGAACAGTATCAACGGTGAATATAAACCCTTTGCAGGTGATTTTAGTTAATAGTCCTTTGTATATCCTTCCTCCTTCACTGACACAACTGATTAACATAAGCAGTTTTTAAAAAATCCTAATACTGCCATGTCAGAATGACAGTTCAGTCTGCCTTGCTGTCATTAAAAATGTCCTATGGCATTATTTTTTTTTTTCCAGTCAGCCTTACCATTTAATATCTTGACTATGTGAAAGATAATAGCTGAGTAAAACTTTCAGTGTCTACTCCAATGGAAAGATGTAATCTGGTGGTGCAAATCTGCTATCATTTTACTGTGAGGGGGAAAGAGAAATCTCTTGCAGGTTGCTGACATTTTGCAAAGTGGTAATGACTCCACTGTGCTGTGCAGACACAAAATAACACAACTGTCTCTGTCTTCTCCTATATGCACCGTTCACTTCTATCTACCCCTATGCAAGAAGGAAAATTCTCTTACAAAGGCGAGGTCAGCAAAAATCTTCCACATAAAGTTAATGATGTCACTATAAAGGGGATCTGTATATGGCTAGTATATATGCAGCTGACAAGTTTTATGGCAATTCTATAGTAAGAGTCAGCCATATTAAAAAAAGGGTATGTATCCTGATTTATGTGAATAAGGTTCTCTATCCCTCCCCTCTTGCTCTATTTTTTGGGATTGGATTGGGCTGGGGAGGGAAGAAAAATATTTTATGGACCTTCTTTTTTTTTCCTTTCTTCTCTGTGCTCATAAGAAAAGTTTCATTATTTACAGAAATGTCAAGGTCAATGCACACCTGTAATGCTATGTACATAAAAATATACACGAAAGTTCCCTCATACTCCTGCATTCATTTACTGCATAATGGTAAATAAGCAAATTTTATTCTTATACTTATATTAGTTAAATCATTAATTCTTTTGAAACATAACATTATAGACATCGCTTAGTAATTTTTGGGGTTCTGCATATCATTAATATTTGGAGGAAAATATGTATCTTGAAAAGATAATTGAAACAGCAGATCGGAGTCGTCTCCCACTTGCAAAGGCAGATCACATGTAGGTGCAGTGAGATGCTAGACTTACATCAATTCAAAATGGGTGTAAACATGAGAGAAGAGTCAAGCTCCATTTTTCCTGTATGAAAAGAGTGACTAATACACAAGAGGCTAATTTAGTAGGAACATTTAGTCATGGCTTCCTGTAACTGGGCCACTTTGTGAAACACGTAATTACACACCACTAGTTGCAGATAACAGTGTGCTGGAAAACTTAGGACATTGTAATAGGAACGGACACCCAGCTTAGAAGTGAACAGCAATTCTTATGTAATCCCCTTTCATTTTAAAGCCCCCAACCCCACCGCCTAGTCTGTTAAACCTTAATTTGATCAGTAAAAAGGGGTTCTGACATATCAGTGCTGCTCCATTCCTACTGCCTGTAAGTCTGGAGATGGCAGTTATTGCTCCATCCCTGTCAGGAGGTTCCTGAGTTTTCTACATGGGTCTGTTTGCCTTTCTGCATTCTTATGCCCTGTCCATTCCCAGTAGATTTTTACCTCAGTAATTCTCAGCATCCAGTAGATAAGTAATTCCAGTTGCTTTGACTGGTACCTTAGGCTCTACCCCCTTCCGTGCTGCTTATTTATCAATATTTGAACAATGCACACTGTCTCCCTATGACCCTCATTCTATACTTTTTTCCCTTGTGAGAGACTGTTCTTTTTGAATAATCATTTTGACTGGATAATCACTTTGTCTCTAGAGACAGACCCTGCTAATCTCATTTCCATTTAGTCTATGCATCCTATGGGTTCTTATACTACACAGCATCCTGCCTTCCAGAGCCACATTAACCAACATAACTAACACCTGCTGCATCTGGATTCATTTTTTTTTTTCCAAAGTGGGGTAAGCTTGTGCAATAAAGTGTTTTAAAATTCTCTTTTTGGGAGTATATGAGCATCCCTACACATATACATATATGTTGCTAACTGTGTGAAAAGACAAAGTAGCAGGCTTGTGAGAGTTTTATCCTGCAGTCTTGTGTTAGCCCTCAAAATTTGCCCTTATGGTGGGAGTCCCAATGTGCCAGGTGAGTGATAGTTTTGACCATAATCTTTATCCAGAAGTTTTAATCAATCTTCTAGATATCAGCCATAAGTTACCTCTAACATAACATTTAATATTTTTATCTATATTCAGTATTCCCTGGGATGCTATTGTAGAATCTGACAAACAAATCTGATACAGGTGTAGCATGTCTTGTTACACATTGCAAGATGTAGCGCAAAATTTTTAGATTCTGTGGACATTTCTGATGCCTCAGGACAATACTGGTACTTGAGCTTGAGGACAACTTGCAGTTGATCAGGGTTAAGTACTCTTCTTATGTTGAAGTTGATGTTAAATGAGGGCTTAATGACACTGATGAACTCAGGACACACTAATTCAGCAGCAGTATGGGTCCTCTGTCCTAAGAAGAATGCACTAGGGCTAAAAATGCTTCAAGATGCTTTTTTGTTCTTGTCACCAGAGTCTTCACTGGGATCAGCTTCACCTGGCTGGTCTTTAGGTACAAGTTACTGAGAGTGGGAGAACTCAGGTAAGCAGGAACTGGCCACTGACTGGGAAAGAAATGGATCAATCTATATCAGATCTTAGGGAGTATAAATGAAAGTGATTAAGAAGCAACTTTCATACTACATTCTTCCTAGTTTTATGATTTCAGTTACAAGCAGTGAAGTTAATTGAGAGGTATCATTCTGCAGAATTTTTAACTTTAAGGGTTAATGAGTCTGAACAGGTGTGAGAGATTAGATGTAGCTGAGAATAGCAAGCTGGTGGAAGAAAATACTGACGTTTGTTACATTCTGTCTTTGCTTGAGGGGTAAGAAAAGAGAAGAAATCACCTTGCCCAGGAGAGAAGTTTAAAAATATATTTTTTTTGCAGTATAATCTATTCCGTTCATAATTAGCAGTTCTTGGGTGATTACCTGAGGAGACTGGTTGTGCTAGATGATTAACTGAGTACCCATATATCATATGACTAACTTGGGCATCGTCTGCTCTTTCTAGTGTCAGAGAAGGTGAAGAACCAGTCTTTTTGGTCTACAGTAAATGCTAATTGATATTGTATTTTACTGGAAGGGCTTGTCCCCAGTTACAACAGAAAACTGCCTTTTTGTAATCAGCAGTTGTGACTGTCCTTACTTGACAAGTCATAGCCTTGTCCAGGCAACCTTCTCTCAGTCCTGTAAGTTTTGTTGTTGTTGTTGTTGTTGTTGTGTTTTTGG
>JASVER010000018.1:9400612-9564829 GCA_030449065.1 Oceanodroma leucorhoa
CATTTCCTTAACCTGTGGAAAAAAGTATGCCTGGTAAGCTTGAGTAGTAAGAATTGATACCGACCCAATTTGGAATTGTTTACGTGTTCAGAACTGGGGGACCAGCATGATCAAGGATAAAAAGGGATATGAATTCAGGTGAATAATTATTTAACATGAGGGAAGAACTTAAAAGAGGACATCTTTCTAAACTGCGGAGAAGAGCAGTTCAAATGTAATAATGAGTTTTCTGTGCTACATCTTCGTAGATTTGCTGGGAAAAGAGAAATATGATATAAAAATCAATATTTCTCTCAAATTGATAAGAATTTTGTTTACGCTGACAAGGTTTTTCAAGTCTCAATTGAATGGTCTCTCTTTGACCTCGCAAAGCCCTTGATACGTGCACACACAAATAACTTTGGCAACTGGTGCCAGAGTGACCAGGCCCAGCCCAGGTGTAAGTGAGTACATAGTTTTGCAAGTAAGCACATAGAATTACGATCATATCTCTCAACCTTAATTGCCTCATAGAAAATAAACACTCCCAGTTACGTGATCTCCCCTATTGCCAGGACAATACAAATCACAAAGATCTGTGACAAGACCCTGCTTTTAATGAAAGAAGATTGTATTTCTCCTCAAATCCCTCTAAGTCTTTGACTTGATTTGAGAGAGACAGGCAACTAAATTAAATTGAGTTTGAGAAGTATGAAAATTAAAAAGTCTCCTAGGACCTCTGTTAGGATCAGGGTTTGAAAAGCTTTGAGAATAAGATGTGAAAATCTTCACTCAGACTGTCAGGGTGGGCTGGGACTGCTCAGTCTTGCTCATACTTAGAGAGATGCTGAGCACCCGCTAATGCTCTGCACCTCTGAGCCTCCTGCAGAGTTTCACTTGGGGAAGCCAGACTTGGGCACCGCATCAAGACTGTGCCCTTCTGTCCTGCTAACGGGACGTTACACTTACTATTTGTGATGCTGTATACATTTCAATATTAATTTCTGCAATACCCCTCTGAAGAAGCACTTATTATCCCAGACAGGAAAGGCATGGGAAAGGTTGCGTTAATGAAGTGGTACAACAAAGAAAACAGTAATCCATGCCTAAGTATTGTGAAAGAACCTCTCATTCAACTACACCAAGGTGCTAACACTTACTGTGGTTTTATACACTTCATACAGGTTGCCATTTGCTAACGTTCAAAACTGGTTAGGCCCCTTTTTCACCTCTATGAAAGACAACGAGATTATTTTAAAAATCTAAAGGCTTAAAATGAACATATTGGTTTTGGGATGACCATTTGCTTTTAGCGAGTTGTGAGGGGAAAGTCCCCTGCTCCTAGTCGGAAGGTGGCTGTGTCCTGCTGGACGATCAGCTGTAAGGGCCAGGCAGCGCACATGCCGCAGGACGACAGTCACCTGTTCCACCGCACGGAGAGGACCCCACTCTTCTTCTGTCCATCCACCTCCCGTGTGGCTTCCTGGCTGCTTCTGCTTTTGGCTGACCATCAGGATGGGTACAAAGGCCTGCCAGGGTTTCTGATACTTTTGCCATGGCCAGTCAGTGAGATGAGAAGACTTCTAGCTTCCCTTTTGCCTGTGAGTGAGCAACTCCAGAGGGAAGGAGAACAGTGAAGGTCCTCTGTGGGGATGGCTGTCATGGTGAGTGGAGGAGAGGTGAGGGGTGGAGAAATTCCATGCAGAGAATCTGTCCTCATTTAGCACACAAAAATGAAGCACGATGAAAGATTAAGAACAAAAGGAACAAAATAACCTGCTCTTTGCCTGCATACCTTCTCATGGGGTGCTACAGTTGCTGAGAATTTTTGTGAGATCCCTGGTAAGCAGGATATGACAGAAATTACCTTTCTAAATCCACATTTATTAATTGGTAATGTTGCGGGCTTGTTATGGCTGTGGCCTTTGAGAGAACTTCCACCTGCTAATAATGTGGCTGCAATTCAAATAAGGGCATTGATCTAGAATTCTTAAGTGATGGTTAAAGTACTGTGCAGAGGGCCTGAGTTTCAAACATAGAAGTAGGTAGCTGCTGTGCTTGCAAAAATGAATATTGAAATGTGCTGTCTGGCAGGTATTACCTTGCTTTGAGGGTTATTTTCAAAGACTAATTTCTAGTTATAATCATAGATTAATTTGCATCTTCACAATCATTGAATGCACATATCCATGTACAGGAATGTTCAAGCCTAACTTCCAAAACTTGACATAATTTTTAAAATAAAGTCTGGAGTCAACCGTATTTAGAATACGGGGAAAAAAAAAAAAAGAAAAAAAAAGACCTTGCCTGCTGGAGATGCTACAGCCAGCTCCTCCTTATAAATAATATATGTATATAAATGTACAATCAGACACCTGTTTCAATATGTGCTTTCTAGTGATTTCTCTCTGCCTTTTTGTTTGCTACTTGGAAATTCTGTGAACCAACATTACTTTCCCTGCAGGTGCCCGAGAGATGTACAATGTTTCTTGCTGCTGTCTTTCAGTGGCTGTTAGCGGGCAGCTGACCAGAGAACCTTTATTTAGCAAATGTGAACAACTGGAGAATTTTTGTTTGCAAGACTGATGGGACCTGCATCAATCTACTGAGAGCAATAACAGTGTTTCTCCGCCACTGAATAGATCTAGCCTGAAGCTCCCTGATATTAATAAGTGACTAGATCAACCTCTCTCACCTCCCTATCTTTTTCCAGCTACAAGTGTGAAGTGTAGAAAGTGAGACATAAGTAATACTTGCTGTAATTTAAATTTAAAAGTTGGAGAAGAGAGGAGAAGAGCAACTCTTCTGTTAACTTGTGTAAAAGCTAAGAGTTAAAATGTAGTGAAAGACTTACTCATTAGCCAGATATCACTATATTGTGCTGTCTTTTCTGGAAGGAAAGCATTAGCAATCCAGCTGTTCATTTGTATTCAAGAAGTCTGTAAGATAAAACTGTAACAAAATATTTAATCTGAAAACAATACTGCGTAAAACTTTTTTCAGTGTGAGAATGGAAACTGGCAGCAAAAGTCACTGGAAAGACCTTGCTTCCAAAATGAGTGGAGTCGGCTTTATTTTGCAAATTTACTAATAAATAGCAGAAATAGGATTCTAGCTGGTGCACTGCTGAGCTAAGCTCAGACTACCAGCTGGTCTTTATCTTGATCAGTTTAGGACATTTCTCTTTCTTCCACTTTAGCCACTTGGGGTTAAATATCAGTGCTGTGAAAAAAGCAACTGCATTTTTGTAGAGTTTTTTTTTTATAATGACTTTAGAGTTTTGTTATTCATTTGGAAATTATCAGTTTCTTGCTAGTTCACTGGTTGATGAAAATTTCCATTTTCTGTTCCTTCTAGATCTGCTGTCATTAGATGCACAATCTCTCTTTCTCTGCAAGGCAGAGGTGTACCTAACAGCTGTGAGATATTTTTTGGCTTTTTTGTTAAGAGGGGGCCTATGAAAACTTTATGTCTATTTTGTGTACATTTTCCTCCTGCAATCCCTCTGGTATTCAAGTGAATAAAAGGAAATGAAGTTAAAAAAAATATATTTAAATCTGGTTTGACTAAACGTGAAATGAATGACTTTGCATGTAGATGTAAAAATGGACTTCTCTGCAGGAAGCCCCTTGCCTTGAAACATTTGCAGTATTTATCGTATCTTTTGACAAATGTCAGATGCCTTTGTGGGTCATAAAGAAACTTGACACCAGGTGAGAAAAATATGTTTCACTACGAGAGTCTGGGGCTAGGAGCTGAACCCAAGGTTCCTGGGCTTTGGACTAATATTTTAACAATGGGGACGTTGAATCTTTTGTCTTGAATACCTGTATAGTTAATAAAGCCTGTACCTTTGCTCTTTTTAGAATCATAGAATCATAGAATATTCTGAGTTGGAAGGGACTCATGAGAATCATTGAGTCCAACTCCTGACTCCACACAGGGCAACCTAAAAGTTAAACCATATATCTAAGAGCGCTGTCCAAATGCTTCTTGAACACCAACAGGCTTGGAATCATGACCACTTCCCTGGGGAGCTTGTTCCAGTGCTTGACCACCCTCTCAGTGGAGAATGCCATCCAAAGGGACCTGGACAAGCTCGAGAAGTGGGCCTGTGTGAACCTCATGAGGTTCAACAAGGCCAAGTGCAAGATCTTGCACCTGGGTCGGAACAACCCCCAGTATCAATACAGGTTGCGGGATGAAGGGATCGAGAGCAGCCCTGCTGAGAAGGACTTGGGGGTACTGGTGGATGAAAAGCTGGACATGAGCTGACAAAATGTGCGCTCGCAGCCCAGAAGGCCAACCGTATCCTGGGCTGCATCAAAAGCAGCGTGGCCAGCAGGTCGAGGGATGGGATTCTGCCCCTCTACTCTGCTCTGGTGAGACCCCACCTGCAGTACTGYGTCCAGCTCTGGAGCCCTCAGCACAGGAAAGACATGGACTTGTTGGAGCGGGTCCAGAGGAGGGCCACAAAAATGATCAGAGGGATGGAACACCTCTCCTATGAAGAAAGGCTGAGAGAGTTGGGGTTATTCAGCCTGGAGAAGTCTCCAGGGAGACCTTATTGCRGCCTTTCAGTACTTAAAGGGGGCTTATAAGAAAGATGGGGACAGACTTTTTAGCAGGGCCTGTTGTGACAGCACAAGGGGGAATGGTTTTAAACTAAAAGAGGGTAGATTTAGACTAGCTATAAGGAAGAGATTTTTTACAATAAGGGTGGTGAAACACTGGCACAGGTTGTCCAGAGAGGTTGTAGATGCCCCATGCCTGGAAACGTTCAAGGTCAGGCTGGATGGGGCTCTGAGCAACCTGATCTAGTTGAAGATGTTCCTGCCCATGGCAGGGGGGTTGGACTAGATGACCTTTAAAGGTCCCTTCCAGTCCAAACTATTCTATGATTCTATGAACTTTTTCCTAATATCCAATCTGAATATACTGCCATTGCAGTGAAGTACATATAGGATATCACCTTTAATCAGCTTGAAACAACTAATGTGGAATATGGAGGGTCCTATTAGCTAGGACAAGTTACTGGAGTGCAGGATGCACAGATTTTCTGTCTGTGGCATTAGCTGCCTGTTGTTCCCTTGGAGGAACTGGAAACACAGCTGTAGGTTCACAAATCTCTGAATGGTTTAAACCTAATTTCTTGAGAAACTGCATCTTCTCCTGTTGTCATATCAGAGCTGCAAAGACTGGGGAATGCAGCCAGGTACCTTTGGGATTCTTAGTAGGAAGGATGTTACCCTTCAGCATATCACCCTTGGGAGCTTCTTGGTTTTGATACCAACCACCCTTGGGCTGAAATTAAAAAATCTGATCTTTGGACCAAATGGCAATCTCCACCTACTTGGTGGGATGTGGGGAATCCCTGACAGACTGACAAGTGTGAGGAAATAAAAATGCTGCTTAACTGTCATTTCATTTCATTTGTAAGTCTGAGAGTGTAGAAGTCCTGAATTCAGCTCTTATTGGCATGCTTTTTTTAGCTTATATCACAAGAATGATCAAGGTTGAAGTAGGACAGATGCAAAGAACCTCTACTAAAAATGGATTACTAAAATATTTCAGAATTGTGAATGAATTTAGCCTCAGTCTTCTAAGAAAGAGGGATGTAGTTGTGTTCTTGTAAGTGTAGGGAACTTTAAGGCCAGCATTTTCAGAGGTGAGTGTTGGTTGCCTCAGTGTTTCAGTATGCAGTGGAGATATTTTGACTGTTTACGGCTTCGCATGTCCTGGGTTGGGTAATTACAAACCGGTGCACAGCATTAGTCACTTCTGAAACATTTGCCTAGCCATGAAAAAATCTTGAGACAGATTTGGAATGAGAATACAGATTTCACAGGTCCCAGTCACTGCCTTGAACAAGTTTACTGCTGTTAAATGTTARTTGCTTGTATATATGCATTACAAGAATGGATTATGATCTGACATTTTTCATTTGTATGTGATATTCATATACAGATTATTGAAATTTTCTGTTGACTAGTCCTGGTGGGAAAGAAGAGGTCCAGCTGTAATGGTTTTCCAAATTTTACTATAAATAATTCGTCTATTTAAGCTGAGATTTCTAAACTGCATCTATTTTGGTTGTATTTTTAATCTGCATTCAGTGTGAGTGGAAACAAACTTTTCATTTAAATGTTGATTTTCATTCTGTGATACTTTTGCTTCAAATAGTGCCCTCATTATTTACAAATATAAACATTATTTTTCTTGAGTGAGTGTGTCAGATCTTGGTTATATACATTCAAACCCAGGCTTGCTAGCATTTTCACTTCATATGGAGAGGGTTAATTATGAACTAGACTACGGATCTCAAACACATCAGCAAGCTAAGTAGCTGGTGACTGCTGCAATCAGTTAACTGCAAGGAAATGAAACAGGACTTATTTACATTTAGAATGATGCCTGAGTTCTTAATCACCTCAAAGCATTTAAAAATTAACTTTACTACCAACAGCTCAAGAGGCATAATGAACACCAGGAGGGAGTTTTCTTCTCTCTCATTTTCATTGAAGTCGTCTATTCATTTACATCAGACTACTCTCTCTCCAGTCTGTTTTCCTGCTAAAACCTCAAGTTTCCTTATTTCATTTTCTTAAATAACTTGTGGTTCATTTGGTATCCTTCATCATAAATTAGTATTAAAACTGTGCAAGAATTCTTGGCAACTACTGAAGTACATGCAGACGCGAATTTTTAAGGACAAATAGAAGCAAACAGCTTAGTATTTCTGCATTTTGTTGTAGATGTATCTATGTATTAAGAAGGCAACAAAATATCTTTAATTATCATCTTCATGCTTTCCTGAGCTTTTGCACCTGCACGAGCACATTTTATGATTTTACACACTCACGCACCAGAAAGGGGGCTACACTGTAATCAAATAAGCAGCTAACAGCCTGACCAGTAATGACATTTGACAATTGGCAATTTAGAAGATGGAAGCAAAGATATTGAAACTAGTACAAATTCTCCAAGCTTTCCACCATAACTTTGTTTTATCTTGGTTCTTATTTGCCCTGAATCCCCTAATAGGAGCAATCCTTTCATAATATACTCAGTCAACCCATTATTTCTATATACTTTTTTTCCATTGCTACAAACATGAAGCACTAACACCTCCAAAAGTGGCCTGTTCCCTTGGGAAAGGTCTCAGCTATGAGGAGAAAAAAAATCTTTTCTTTGGAAGTTTCCCTTTAAGGTTTGAACTATTTTCCTGGGCTATTTACAGCTGAAGTGAAGGTGATATTCTGAGAGACAACAGTAATGAAGAGTACAGCAATCCAGCAGAACTTAATAGGGGTAAAGCTTAATAGCAGAAGCGTTTTTTCATTTTATCGGTGATTTAATGGACAAATTGAATTTAGGTGTTTATACATCTATTAAGATAAGCAGAAGTGCTAGCAGTGCAGGTTATTTTTTTTCATATGAGACAACATAATAGTACCATGGCAGTTTTAGTAAACAGTAGATACGTAGTTGCAGTAGGTATATGCATGTTTATTTAATAAAGCTATAGGCGTAGTTCTTTTGACACTTTTCCCATTGTCTGCTCTTTCAATGAGGTTTTAGTCATAAATCTAATAAACTTATAAATGAATTGTTGTGTCAGCTTTTGTTACYTGTATTTTTACAAAATAATTAGTGTATGCAACTGTAAATCTCAGGTCTCTAATTATTTAGGCCCCTGATGGGGTAGTGTCATCGAACTGAGGTGTTAGGGCGAGCAGCTGTGGTTTGGGGGGCATTTGAACCACCACGGCTGCGAGAGAGAGTCACCCTGCCCCGACTGCCTCCGCTTCCCCCGCCGGTCACGTTAGCTCTGCCCCCTCTGACCTGCTGCGCTGCTGGGCAAATTGGGTTGAAGAGCTGATAGGTTGGGAAAATAAGCGGCGTTGGCACTTGCGCAGCCTGGGGTAGGGTGGAGCTGGAAATAAGGGCCGAGGATGGGAAGGAGAAGCTAGGGTCTGTTTTTTCTGATGACCATGTCACCTCAATACTGTCAGACTGTGGCCTCAGTAAAGACAAAGAAAAGTACTGGTTGCAGTTAAGGGGAAATAAATGTTTTCATTTAAGTAACCTAGMCACTGGCACTACAATTGAAAGGAACTAGTGTCTATATGAAACAACTACAGTTCAGTCTTGTAAATCCTTTTTCAGTTGGGAGGTTAACAACTCTGCAAACAAAATCTCTTTATCTTTTTATTGAGGTGATAAATACTCTGATTGGGAGGCAGATGGATTTTCCCGTGTGCTGTCCTGGGGACAGATGTGACTGCTGATAGCTGTCACCTTGGGGGAGGCTAGTACGATATTTACCCACCTCACTGGTGAAGCTTGAGGGTTTGTTTCCTTTCTTAGCCTGAAGTTGCATAGTTAATATTACTCTTCATCTCTGCAGGAAATGGAGTATGACACGTGGCGAGGCTGGGGGCTAGTATTGCTTCAGCTAGCTGTTTTGTAACAGAGCCAGAAAGTTTCTTATAATGATTTAAAACAAAAGAGCGCTGTTTTGTGTATCAGTGTTCAACATTTCAAATCTGTAAAATGATTCTCATGTAACTTTCTCATGCTGGACCATGTTGCCTGTTGGATTTGATGTTCTCTTTCAAAACCAATAGCTCATTTCCTCTTTACGTGTCAAATTGTCCTGAACCCCAGGGTTTCTGCAAATAACTTATTTAGACTACGAAGAGCCAGAGTTTGTAAATTTTTAAAAAAATCAATTTGCTTACAGTTGAGTGAAAGATTTTAACCATTTTCTTTCTTACCTGTTTTCCTATAATATTTCTAACCTATCCCCATTAAATTTCTTTTTGTTTTTTGTTTTTTTTTTTAATATTTCCCTTGTTATGAGCCCTGACCAATTGTAGAAAAGTCTAAAAATATGCTATGTTTTCTTATCCTACACTTTCAATGCATTTTGATATAGATGGCTATGCAGCAAATCTGACAGGGCTGAAGGAATGAGCAGGACCCGATCCTGCATTTAATAATATGTGAGCAGCCCACTTTCCACTTTCCCTGTAGCGAGTACCACTCACCTCTGCTATTGGTTGCTGCACAAAAGCTCTGAGGAGAGTTTCTCACCTTTTATGTTCTCCAACTGTTTGTTTTCATAACTTTTTTTCTTCGAAGTTAAATATCTTTGTTTCCTTACTAGAAAGCATAGTTGTCTCTGGAGTTTACCTTAATTTTCCTCCTTAAAACCATCTATATTTTCATCTTGATTTGTATTTGCTCAGTGAGAGGAACAGATCTGTCTGTCAGTTCAGTCAAACTCCAGATATTTACTCTGTGAAAGCCTTTGTGCAAAACAATACATTTTAAAAGTTTCTTTCAGTACCATTTCATAGAGGTTAGTTTTCTGGGTTGTATTGTAGCCAATGGTGCCTGAATCCCTTTTGATTTAGTTTTAAATGACTCCTGATATAAATGTCTTCAGGAATCCTGCCAAGCAGTACACTACTATTTCCCTGTCCTTCATTTCAGCCAAAACCTTGTAATGTAGTTTTGTTGTTTTGACTGGTTGTGACATTGATTTTGAAGGATTTGTAATATACAATAAAACACTATACTCATTCAAAACATGACAAACTTCTGCAGTAAACATTTCTTTGTAAACATATCCTTTCATTGGTATATTGATATTATTTGACTCCGACTAGCAATGGGGATTGTGTGTGTGACCGTGTCTGATGTGATATACAGTATTAAGTCTTTTGGCTGAATTCACTGGTAGTTTGTTAGAGAGTTCATGCAATAGTGTGAATCCATACTTTTTATTTTCTTAACTCTGTTTTTTTTCTTCTTTCTTCATGTTTTCAAAAATGTGGGACAGAATTTAAGGTAGATTTCCAGCTGGGAGAATTAATAACTCCACTGCCTAATACAAAAGCAGCTAAAATTACTCTGGGAGGATCTAGCAGAGTTTGGGATGCAAAAATACTGAAAACATTCATAACTAGGGAAATTTCATCCAGTCATTCATTTTCTACTAGCCCCTGACCTTCCTAAWAATGATTTTATGTGGAGCATGTTCAGATATCATGGTTTTGTAGGAAATTAATGTCAGGTAACAAATTGCTGGGAATGAATTATCCAGTGTGCTAACAGAATTGTTCAGATCCGGGTACTCCTCAGGCACTGTCAGCAGAAACTGAGCTGAAACTCTAATTCCTGTGTGTTGCCTGCTATTGCAGATTTAGTGTCCTGCTTTACATTGTTTGTAGTGAAGGAGCTAGAAAAAAGCTGCCTGGCAGCTGACTCCTTTGGGAATCCCTGCTAAAATGAAATGTATATTTCATAAGGCCATTCCAGGGAGCAAAATTTTAAGTAAACATACATTTAAAATGAGTAAGCAATTGTCTACTGGGAAACTGCATATGGAGCTTTATTTTTAGATACATATACTCATCTTTCTGTGTGGGGAATTACACACATAATCTGCAAATAGAGGACATGCTAGTTAATGCTTAACATCCCTCTAAACACAGCCTTGCAAGCTAAATTAGGAAACACTATAGAAAGAATATTCTCTGCGTAAGGCCCAGTTTCACTAAAGCCAAGTCAAAGCTCTGCTGCCATAGGAGAGTCTTTTATTGACATATAAACTCTGCAATGGATCTGGTTGGGTATTCCTGGAGAGCACATTTTAACTGGAGTTACCTGCAGTGACTTGAAGCTAACAGTATATTTGGAATATTTTTGGATAGATCTGTATTTGTGTGACACAGTTCCTGTAGTCATAATTCAACTTGCATAGGTTGGTTTGTTTAAGGTTTGTCAGAGACTGGACACAGTGAGTGTTTAATCTCTCGTGACTTTAAACAATTGTGGGGTAGATGTCTATACCAGAGCTAGTTATTCTGGGCTCCCCTTATTATCAGTGGGAGAAGTAGATACTTTTGTAATGTATTCAGATGTTGTGTTTTAGATCTCTGCTTAGGATGAGATGTCTTAGTCCCTGGACTCTGTCATCTACATTGACTATGCACAGAGACTAGGATGGCTGGTTCAGATCTAGACGTCTGTCTCTAGCTGAAGTCATAGAAACCCTACCAATGCTGACTAGCAAGACATTTTTTTTTTCTTTGGGATAAAATCCTGCAGTTGCATCTTTAATATTAATAGTTTGATAGAATTCAGTTTGGTTTTATATGTTTATGTGGGAAGATTGGACATGAGTGATAGAGGAAGAAAATTTGATGAATTATTAGATGCTTTCTCTTTATTCACTTCTATAGTTCAACAGAACTATAAATAAAGGCATTTATATATGTGTGTATATATATTTGGAAAAAATCTTTGGGACAAGGTGAACAGGGTGATTTCTTTGTTGCTTTTTTGCACTGCAATTCAAGCTTGCTCCTATGGTACCTTTTCTGAGTTGAATGCATCAGTCTAAAAGAATAGATTGTCGAAAACGCAAAGAACAAAAATAAAATAAAGATCTGGACCCTTCATCCTTTTAGATCCTCTTGCATTTTCAGAAAGCACTCAGATCTTACCTGCTGCCTACAAGAAATAGCCACATTAAAATTAACAGCACTCAAAGACAAGTTAGAGGATCATCACAAAGATTTTAATGTACACAGCACATCCTGTACTCATAGGTGTGTATAAAATTGATAAGCAAGTCACAGGGTGGGGTAATCTGATTCTTTGTTAATAAGACACAGCAATTGTACCTCTTCTGTATATATGTGTGCTCTTATTAACAATGAGAGGCATATATGGTTTCAAATGTATTAAGTCCTCTTTGTCCTTGCCTTGCACTGCTCTGTGAGTAGGAAAACAGGCCACTTGAGAATTAGATGCAGTCAAGAGCGTGCTCTGACTGGGCTGCGTTTAGTCCATCTTTCACCTGGGAAGAGTCACTGTGAAGGGGTTCCTCTTCTATGTGCCAGGTGCATGTTGCATGCCCACACCGCTGCCTTCTCTGCAAGGACTTGGTGTAGCAGGTCCTTGTGCAATTTGGTGAGGGACTGAAAGCGAACGGGGGGAACTACAGGAAAAACACACAGAAAAGATAAAGATATCGTGGTGCCTTGATCTTACAAGTTTTTCTTACCCTGCCCCCTGTACTTTTTACACTGCTTATATCAATACCCTAAATTACATCAATATCCAGGAAAGAATTAATCCCAAGTTCAACAAGTCAGTATAAAACTAGAGCATTCAGTATAAAACCAGATGTCACTTTTTTTTTCTGTCCTGCAGCAGGAGAAGGGAGTCAGTGTTTAAAGTGTGTGTAAACGGACAAAATGTCAGTGTATGCAATCTGGTTAAAAGTCATTCCCCAGCTCTGTGTGAGGCTTTGGGCATGCAAACATAGAAGCTGAGAAGGTAGAAGAAGACTGATGGTACAGAATGGACTGAGCACAAGCAAGAGGAAAAACTTGCTGCTTGGATAGTTCCTATTTTCCTGACACTTAGTTTCTTTTTCATTTTATCTTTTTTTTCTCTTTGCAATATGCCAGCTGCAGCTTAATGGAATACTCAGGTGGACAAGGGATGCAGGTCCTTCCAGTTCACTGGACTTAATTCTTAATAGTTTTCAATTAAAAGAAAAAAAAGTTGTCACTCTTGCTCATACACTGCGATCTGCTATTACAACTCTTCTTGTGTTTGTGGTTGTTGGCGTATTTTTTCAAGCACTTGTGTAATAGTGTATAAGAGAGGTATGAGGGGTAGATGTAGGTAAATATTGATACATTAATTCTGGCCACTATGTGTAGTGTAAAATTCATATTGAATTTGACGTATACAATACATTTTCCATATACCAATCTATTTCATTTTTTTCCTATACAGAAACTATCTAAATTTAGCGTTTTTAACAATAAAGAACCCATGTAGGTCATCAGATGTTAAATCTCTTTCCTTCCCTTGCAACGTCTTTTATTTCTGAGCAACATGGCAGTAACATGAGACCATGACAGCCTTTATAAAATGTGTACTTTAGCGAAAAAAAAAAAAGATTATGAAATTTCTGATCAATGCTCTGAGGGATTGTTTTTGCACTGATATTGTATTACAAATGATAGACTACATCATAACTTAACAAAGGCATGTCTGCTTACTTTCAGCTGAGGGTGTCAAAAATAACTTTTAGTGGTAACATTTTGAATTGTTAATTGTACTGTTGTTCTATGCTGAAATCCTTGACCTAAATATTTATGAGGGAATCAGTTCTACAGTACACTACGTTAGTGCCCTGCAATATGGCCATGTAAGCAAGAATAACCTTGATTATTCACATGCTCCCAGAGACAGTGGCAGTGCTTGGGAGTGGGAAGTCTGAGCTCCTGGATCCTGAGGGTTTCTCTCTTGCTCATTTTCTGTGTTTCATTCTCTCTCTGCAGATCAAACATTCCCTGAAGTGTGGTAGAAGGCAGGAAGAATGACACTTGCTAATTTGAATTTCAGAAAGCACCTAAATCACATTCTGATCTCCAGGTAAGTGTCTGTGAGCCACTTGGCTTTGACACTTGTTAAAACTTAATCACATATCTTTTTGGTGCCAAGCTACTGTACGCAGACCAAAGAGAGGAGTATGTGTGTGCATGTGCTTGTGTTTGTGGGGGAGGGAATACTTTATTTGTTTGTACAGATGATGTGAAGTGAAAACAACATCACTCTGGAAAATATGAGATCAGCCTATGAAAAAGGAGGAAAGATTTAGCGACAACTGAAAACCTTAAACTACAGTTGTCCTGATGCAGTTGCTCTATGTGAGATCTCAAGAAGGAAACATCTGGGAACACTGAATTTACTAATTTAGATCAGGCTTTATTTTCATGTATTCACTCTCTTCCTCTTCCCCCAAACTGCTTTTTAAAAATACCCTCAGGAATGTCACGGACTATATCAAAGTCCTTTCTTAAGCAGTAACTGTCAAATGTAAAGGAGAAGGAACACAAATAGTATATTCTAAATGTCAATGGTAACTAAACAGGTTCTGTCTGTGAAGATCTGGATATCTCCAAAGAAGTTAGGAACATGTTATCTATACTGTGAAATTCACTATCAACCATGTAAAGGGCGTATATACTGACCAGTGACTCAAAATGAAGTATTTTGCTTTAGATGCCTCATCATAATTATTGGATTTAAGACTGCAAAATATTTCCTGTGCTTTCACTTACATTTGGAAACAAATTAATTTCAGTCAGGACTGACTTCTTTTGGAAGTATGTGAGCCATTGAGTTTTGCCAGCCTGAACGCTTATGGGAGGTTTGTTGTGCATGATCTTGCTCAAATATTGCATACGCCAAAAGTGCTATGCTGAGATAACTACCTATGTTGGTGCTGATGCAAGATTGACTCACTGTCAACTTTAGATATCAGACTGAGATACAATCTGGTGCATCAAAATTTAGGAGCCTGTGTTCCTCACAGAGTCGGTGGAAAGGGGTGGGCATCTCTGGATGGTGACTTGTGCAAACTGTCAAGGGGGATGGTATGAATATGCCCCATTGTGTTTGCCTGTAGCCTAAATATATCTGACAAACAACGTTTCTATCAGTTTCATGGTATGTTTGCTAATAGCAAAGTCAGTCAGTGTATTTTATGCTCATGTAAATATGACAATGCATGAAATGAAAAGAATTCTCAGACTCCCTGGCAGGGGTACTTCATGGGATGTGGGGCACAGTTGCAGTTAGCACTGTGCATGTGATTGGTGAAGGGGGAAAATAGACCATTAAATGCTGTACGATGCAGGTACTGGAGATGCTGCGTGACACTGCTGAACAGAGCAGAGGTGTGTGATCCCTTAAACGTACTTTCCATCAAATGATTAAATGCAACAGTCCTGCTGCATCCCATGTACTTTTTGGAACAGGGTGATATACGAACACTTAACAGTCTTGAACTATGTAAAATATTGTTAGCAGGTATAGCAACCTTGTCTAGGATGTTCAAAAGTAAATCAAGAACTGTGCAAAAGAGGATAGTTTGTTCTCCATATTCTTGGTGGACAGTACAGGAAAACGTGTTTAAGCTGTAGCAGAGAAGACTCCAGTGAAATAACAGAAAAGCCTTTCTAAAGAGCACTGAAAGAGGCTGCGTGGAGGTTGTGAAATTGTCACCCTGGAGAATCTCAAACTTGGCAAAACACGTCTGTTGTGCCTGCCACGCGAAGCTGAGCCGCTGTTGAGCCTGTGGTGAGCACTGGCAGGGAGATGGTGGTATCAACAGCTGAGATGGGAGCTGCAGTGAACACCTGAGGCGTACCCAGGAGATGGTCTGCTATAGAGTGCAGTTTTGGCTGGGACTTTCTAAGGCCAGCACCAAGACTCCTCAGCTTCCATATTAGTGGTTTCAGCTTTCCCTGACACGCAGCGCTGCTTTAGTAGCGGGGAGGAGCAAGGCAGTTTTTGTCAGCAGAGCGATCCAGGAGTTGTGCTCGCTGCCAATTATTCAGACAGCCGTCAGGAAGGGCTTGTTTACCAGAACAGTTTTCTTCAGCAATTTCCCACCTCGGAATGGAGTGTGATCCTTTTCACATGTGTTGTGAGCACTATTTATAGCTGAGCAGCGAGAAATGCGCTTGCAGCAGAACTGACACAGTCATTSGATGCAATGTATGATTTCTCCCCAACCCCAGACGTAATAAACACAATCTGTGATATACATTTTCTCTATAAACACAATTAATCACACTGATATTAATTCTCATGATCTCTTAGCCTGTTAATAACGTGAAGAAATATTGCTTAACAGGTATAGTATTGGGTTGAGGAAAGACATTTCTGAATCACTGTTTTACCTATTGTGGACACATCACTTTGCCTCTTTGTGCCCTATGAAGTCCCCAGAGATTACTCCATCCTCATGAAAGTACTCAATAAAGATATATTTAGGTCAGGACATTCTGGAGATAAGAATGTCATCTGTACTGTGCGATATTACTGTCCTTTCATAATGGTTCCTAAAGTGCATTTTTAAGTTTTTTGAGAAGGCAATTTGTTACTATTTTTCAATGTATCATTGCATACATAGCATTTTCTGGCATTCCTAAAAAGGCACAGTCTTGTTCTCAGTGCAAAAACTGGGCCTTAAAGAACTTACGGTGTAAATGTTTCTTGTCACTGGAGAAAGTCTGTGCCTGTGAAATGCAAGCTGGCAATGGATGGTGTGGAGCTACTTGAATGGAGCTCAGAAAAGATATAATACCTCCCCTTCAACCTTCTGGATATGTGTCCTGTGTCCAAAGGAGAATGCGGGCTTGGTTCCTTAGTTCCATGGATCACCAACCACATCACATTGTGATCCATGGATGAAAAGGTAGGAAGGCCAGGAAGAGAGGAAGCCAGGTTAGACCTTCTCCTTCCTCCTTTCTGCCTCTCTGGGGTTTCTTTCTCCCCTTTCGTACACAGTGCCTGTATTCCCAGGGGGCAGCAATGGCCATTTTGACAAGGCACTACGCAAGGACAGCAGGAGAGGGAGGCCCAGCACGTTGCTTGCAGCACACCATGCAGGCGCTAGCTGCAGCTTTGCCCTAAAGGATCTTATTCTTGCTGACAAGCCCTTATTTATACAGCATGTTGCAATACTGGTTTACAAATGGGATGATTGAGATAGTTGGCATGATAGCTGGACCTCAAAGCCCAGTGCCTTGCAGCACTGTTGAAGGCATCATCAAGGCTAACTGCCCTGACTGTCCGCCCTCCCACATCTCGCAGCACCCTCTGAGGGGAGCTGAAAACCCCTGTGAGGGGAGGTTACATCCCTGGCTGTGTCTCCGAGGCGTGCCCTGTAGCTGCAAGGCTGCGTCACTGCGGTTCCACAGGGACCCTCGTGCTGTACCCAGGCCTGTGCTCACCAGCAGACTTGCAGATGCTCAGTGGCTGGGCTGACGGTGGTGGCATCGCCACAGTTTGCCTAGTAAGGGGTCCCTGCAACAGCGAGCATCTCTGTGCCACCTTATCCTTCCTCCATGCGAAGGTGCAGCCTCTATTTGCAAGTTCAGCCAATGTCGGCACTTGGGAAGCAGTTGGGAGGGCTGACAACCATGGGGCCTGCATCTGGCCATGACCCTGGTTTCTTCCCCTCCTCCCCTGCCCTTTGCTGTGAGACTTTGTGTCTCGTGTAGGGTTGCATGGTAGGCTCATAACATCTGCATAGTGTGGAAAAATAGGAGGCTGAGTGACAGATGACTTATTGCATGCCACAAAACCTGTGGCCCAGGTTTTTCTTTGTGCATACCCATAGGAGGTACAGCTAGATATGCTGGGAATGACCCAAACACCTTTGGTGTGGAGACACACAGGATATTCTGGACCTCAGGAGCTTTCTGTCTGATCAGTTGAGACACAGGCACCCCCTAAAAAAATCACAGTTCCATTTTTATCTCAGTGGCAGAACACAAAATTCAAACTGAACCCAACTCTGGATATCCTTAAGTTGCTTCCAGACAGCAGACTAAACTTTCCTGAGCTGAACAGGGTACATGAAATATGAAGCCAAGTCTGAGTTTTCCATATTGAGCCAGGATCTAGTTAGACAAAAAAGAACATCTTATTTATAACAGGAAATGGGTACTTGACTAACGGGGTGTGGTATGTATTTGTGAAGGCTTCAGACTGAAAACCACGCAGGCTGGTTGTGTCCAGGCTGCGTTTCAGCAGAAGGGCTCCAGGTATGCATTTCCGAGGCCAGCAGGCATGTGCTTCTTAAATCCGTTTGCCCACCTGAGCAAATCCTGCACTCACAGCTTGAAGGTCTGCTACATACACCTTGTGTATAGCAGGATGTATGTAGGGTTTGAGTGGAATGTTACTCATGAATGGATAAAATAGAGACAAAATGTAGGAAAAAATGTTGAAAGGGAAGGAAATGGCATTCAGGAGGACGAGGAAGACAAGCAGCACAGGGGCAGTCTGACGATTTGACAGACCCAGAGGCAGCTCTAAAGCTCCAACACAATTATTGCTGGACCCTGTTGTCTTAGATGCTTTGGCATGTGGTCCAGTAACTGGGAGCAGGGAATAATGATCAGAGCAGCAGTAGGTTGTGGTTTTGTACAGCTCACCACCAGCTTTCTCTTTCCTGTCAGAAAGTATGTGTATTTGTTTTTAAAAATAACTGTAAAACCTCTCTCAAATATTATTCTTGATGACACTGATTTTGGACAAATCCTGTCAATGAAGTAAAGAAACTTTCTAAAATATTCTTTTCCTCATAGTGCTACATTTTATGAGGAGAAAAGGAGTCCCTAGTAGCTCACTTATATTAGAAAAGATGTATATACATAGATTTGTTCTAAGTACAAGAATCCATACTGACAAGTGTGATCTTGTGAATGCTTTTTCTAGTATACACCTACCAATGTAAGTAAAGTTGTGTGAATGACTTGTGAGTTTTATGAATGCACAGTAACAGGGAGAGGTAAAATGTTAGCTGCTTTTAACAGCAGTTATACTTTGCTATTCCCCATTATTTTCAAGAATATGAACAGTGTTTTATGAAAGAGAAGGACTTTCAGACATAGTTCTGAGTAGTGAGGGTAAGCTCAGCACATTGCCTTCTCACTGTTCTTGGACTTGGTACTCCCCAGCTTTGTGTGCAGAATTTCTGTTGGCCTCGCTGGTACTTCTCCACCCAGCTGGAGAGGTCTGTTTAAGAGTGCATGTGTGCTGTTAAGGCACTATAAAGAGCTGGAGATGAAGGACATCACAGGCTTAATTAAACATCCCTATGTTATTCCTCTCACAAACATTAAGATAAGAAGTGACAAAGACTTGGAGGCTACAACAAAGTAGAGAATGTTTGGATCTAGTTATGTCAGTGAGGCCTGGGACCACCTTGCCTCTTAATGGCCCAAGATATAATTTTCATTATTTCAGCTCTCTGAGAAACTTAGAGGACTATCATCCAGGCTGCTTAAAGGATTTGCCTCTATATGGTATGCTGATACATATATTAAGGCTATAGGTTTGTCCATAATCATGCTGGTATGATGTAAATATCATCAACAGTATTACATAAATAATGACCTGCTGAAAAATTCAGAGTGGGAAAGACAGTGATAAGTATTGATATTTCTGAAACAATGGATATGTCAGAGCTAACAGCTGCAGGATACAGGAATTGATTTTATTTTGTTTACTATTTAATGTGAAGAAAGAGAAAACTGTTGAGCATGCAGTAACCTTAGAAGCCAATGCAATATGGTCTACTCACAAAGGCTTTCACATTTTGTGGGTGTAATTAATCATTAAACTCTGATCTTTTTGGAACAATGAAATATTTGGACAGAAAGTAGAAGTCTACTGTGAAAAATCTGTGAAAAGCATATACATCTCCAGTTTCCATTCCTTTGCTGTAGTCACTAGCGTGCTGCCTAGTTAAAGGGATTTTGAATCCTTGTTTATCGCAATCATTTTACTTTCAGTTTTCATATTCGTCTTACATTATAATGCCCTTAATAGAGATATATGTTTAGCACCACAGCCTATGCAATAGAGGAAGGGTAAAAAGTTGCATCCTGTTTGATAATAATACTTTCTGTGCAATATTTATGGGATCCACTAATTCAAAAGTGTGCTCCAAAGCAAGATCGATACAGAAAACCAATCCCCACTGTTGTTTGGCTTACTCCTCCTTAAAATTTCTAACAAGCAGGAAAAATCTCCGTAGGTCTGTTACTCATTGCTTAGTTGGCCTTTCACACTGAAATGTTTCTTTCACCTCTAACCTAATTCTCCCTTATTGCAATCTTTTTTTCATTTTCAGAGGTTATGGAAAACAATTCATTATCTTCTTTCACAAAGAATCTTTCTGAAAATTTGAAAACTGTTATCAAATCTCCTCCTAGTCTTCACCCTCCTGGATTAAGCAAGCCCAGTTCTTGCAAAGTCTTATACTAGATCACTTTTTTTGGAAGTTCACTCTTACTTCTGTTTTTGGGACTTTCTCCAGCTGGTCGATGTATTCCTTGACATGTGATAACCTGCAGTGGTTACCTGGGATCCAGGTAAAGGATTACTAACTCTGAGTAGAGCGGAAGGAATGTTTTGTGTGTTTAACATAAAATGTACTCATTTTCTCTAACCCAGCATGATTGCTTCTTATGGAATGGTATGATTTTATTGCTTGTTTGTGATCCATTCTAATTGTTAGGTTCTTTTCTACACTGTGCTTATCTTGCCAGTCATTCTTCAGTTTATATTTGTGCAGATAATAATTTTACTTGTGCATGTGCATGTGAATTCATTTAATTGTTTAGCTGAATTCGGATTTCTGCTGTTCACCAAGATCATTTAAAATGTACGTTCTGCCCTCTGAAGGGTTTGAAGCCTTTTTAGCTTATTGTCATTTTCAAAAGCAAAAAGTATCTTAATCTCTCTACCAGTTCATTAACGAATATGTCATACAGACAGATTCTTGCAGAACCTGACCTGATGCATCTTGCTCATTTGAAAATGAATCATTGATAACTATTCTTTGAATGGGATTTCCCAAGTAACTGTCTAACTACCTTAAATCCGCTTGTCTATGAGAATGTCCTGTGAGATGTCAAAAGCCAAAATACAGATGCATGACAGTATTTATTCTCCTCTATCCTTAAGGCTTGTTATCTGCTGTAGATAGAAATAAATTTGTTCTGACTTGATTTATTTATTAAAAATTCATCTTGGCTCTTACTTATATCCTGGTCATATTTCAGATTCTTACAAATAGACCTTTTAATTATTTGCTCTGGTATTTTTCTGGTGATTGAAGTTAGGGTCTCTCTCCTTTTAGACATSTTGAAAGTAAGTAAATGTTTGCCCTTTCTAGTCCTCTGGAATCTGTATTCCTCAAGTTGCTAAACATAATTGCTGATGGCTCTGAAAACTGTTTTCTGTGTTCTCAGTGCTGAATTACATCAGGCCTACCAACTTGAAAACTGCTACATTATCTATGTAGATTCTACCATTATTCTTTCCTTTTTCTAGCCTGATTTTTACCATTCTATTTATGATTTTAATGGTATTGGCTATGACATTAAAACTGATCTTTTAAGCAAAGGCTGAAGCAAAAAGATCATTGAACACTTTCAAGTTATAGTGATAATGCTGTAACTATGATAGCCTAAGAGTATAAGTAAGGAAAGGTCATGGGGAAAAGGCAATCTCTTTTATTAATCCAATGGATATAGCTAGAAAATAGACAAGCATCTGCCTCAGGAGCTGGGTTTGTGTTCCTGAAGACTTATCTATTTTTTTTTTTTTACTACAAAATTTGTCAGTCTAATAAAAGATATCACTTCGCTCCCCAAATCCTGTCTCAGAGTCAACACTTTAGCCCGCTTGCTAGCAATTAAATGTATTTTGTTGGTAACTATTGCCGCCTTCAATTTTTCTCTTGTTAATAATGCACTTAAAGGTCTTTTCTCATGATACTTTATTTCCCTTTCAAATCCTGTCACAGGCATGATCCTGAGCCCATAGAAGTTTTTCACCTATGGGTTTGTGCTGTCCTTTTATACTGGCCTTTAGTAATTTGTGCTACTTCACATAGTTAATTTGATTATGCATTTTTTATGTGTCTTTCTGGGGTGTTGGATCATTGAGGAATGCATGATCAGGCCAGACCAGTGTCCTAGAACACTTTGTGCCTTTCCTTCAGATGGAAATAGGTGGTGTGGTACAGATACAAGTGACTATGCCTAGTGCAGGATGAGCTCCTCAACTGAAGCTAAGGGTGAAGACTTCAAGAACTGCTTGCAGTTAAAAAAAGAACTTGAAGTAAATGAGATATGAGGACTGATATTCTGGAAGGAGAAATAATAAGAATGCTAATGGTTTCTCTTTTAATGTCTTTACCTTTGGTTTTCCGTAAGGTAATACTAAAATAATAGAGAAAAAAATTGCTAAATATCTGAAGTTGCCTATAGGTAACTTACTGATTCAGAAGATTGGTCTTTTTTCCTTTCTATATTACATGTGAAGAAGGACTAAAAAAATTGGCCTCAACACGTTAATGACATCAAATGTAGTACATACGTGGACTTTGAGGCATACATCCAGATGAACCTGATTGTTTTTTTGTATGTCTATAGAATTACGAATWTGGTAATCATGGAAAAAAAAAGTGTGTTATACCAATGGGTCATTTGATAGCTATGTGTCATAAAATTCTCCTCTGCGTACAAATTAAAATACATTTGGCTAAAAGCTCCCTAAGTGCAGAGTTACGGGTATTATATCCAAGTGAAGAGAATAGCATGTAGAGTCATAGTATGCTTCTGAGCAGCTGTCATGCTTCATTGCTGGAGTGACAGTTTTTCAGCTGTGTGTAAGAGATACAGAGCTGTATGTCAAAGATGACATTTTTTTACACACTTGCTTTCCCGAGGGTAACTGGACACTTAAGTACATTGGGCTAGTTTCAAGCACCCCTTTCATTTTTATCAGGGCTAATTGTGGTGATATTCTAAATACTCACGTATATTGCTGGAGCCTCAACGATCCAAAAAGTAGTGTGTAAAAAAGATGACCCTGCATATTTGAACATATGAATATGGAATTTTAAATGTATATGTAAACATAGAATCTCTAGAAATTCTCTTAAAGGTAGCAAAATATTCCACAAATAGGAATCAAAGTGCAAAATATGTGTCAACAGTTATAATTATTTATGAATCCTTGGAGACTTGCTACCAGTGATTTCTGTTCATTGTGTTCTGTCCTGCTACCCCTCCAAGCTTGGCCATCTCTCCTTACTTTTATAGGTGAATGGAGAAAAAGAAAGAGGGTTGTATATGCATGGTTTGTGTGTCTGGCTCTGCTCTTCTTTTCCTCTTTGTCTTTCCAAATTTAACCTCAAATTCTCTTTCTGTGCTCAGTCAGTGATGATTTCTTGGTGAAGCACTGGGGATCAAGATTGCACATTACGCATATAAGGGATTATATAAAGTGTAATACATTTAAATGTTTATTGTAACACACTAAACCAACATATTCCTCGAGCTGGGCCTCAGAGTAGAATCAGCTCGGAAAATGTTAACATGCTCACTGGGCTTTACAAAGTAATGTCTGATGAGATTGCCTCTGAAGAAGTGTCATACTTTGCCCATAACTTAAACTTGTTCATCCTTGACTTCACACTTGATAAACAAGGTATAAAATATATATTAGGATCAAGAGTGTGTTTTAATGCATTGCAAACATAGATCACTAGAGAGAATAAATCATAACCCAGCCAACTATGTTTTTCTCCTCCTGCTTCCTCTCCAAGCTCAGTTAAGACTCAACATGTTTTTTCTTCTCCCTTCTTCCCTTTTATCTGCTCTCCTTCTCGTGTTTCCATGTCCTTCCCCCCATCCTCTTCTTTATCTGATGAGGCTAGTGCTGTAGCATAATGAGGTAATTCCTGGTAGTGTTGGAAGTCCCAGACACCTGGATGATATATTTTTTTTCTATCCTAGACTGGGTCAGATAAGACCTGATTACCCTTGGGTATTTCAGTGGTATATGTTCAGGTTAAGTTAGTCCTTCTGGGACCCAATAAAGTTTCTGTGCGCTGCAAAATATGCAAATGTCCATCTTTACATACAGCGATTTTTGTCTGGAAATTCAGATCTAGATGAATGTCTAGGAAATAGCCTAGATGTGTAACGAACAGAAGTGTTTTAGGTTTGTCTTCCATCCCATCCAACACTTTACAGATGTCTAACCCCCGGCTCTCTTTCCTGGCATGGATCCAGTTCTGATTTGGCACTGACTCACTCTCCATATGCAGTGACTACTCCCAATCTAGTGAATTTTTAAATACAACTGCTTTGCATACACTGTGTAAATAAAACCCAAACTTAACTCTCCCCCAACAAAATTCTGCAAAAAATACCATTCCCAAGACTAATTGTTTCAGCAGAGACTAATCTAAATTAGGTCTCAAACAAAGTAGTTTCCACATTTTTTTTTAATTTTATGTAGCCATTAGAATTGCATGATTATTTCTTAAAACATTGGATTAATTTAGATTCAATAAAGCAATTATAACCAGCAAAGGGATTAACAATTTAAGAGATGTCCAAAAAGGCTAATTACAAGGCCAGTAATTTAGCTGACTGTGTGATGATTCAACTCAGATTCCCATTTCTTAAGCTTTTGTGGACTTACTCTTCTCCTTGGTGCTTTAATAGCAAGCTTGCATGCAAATACTTGCTTCTCTGTGACTGAGGCCTATGCTGCTTTGGGCCAAAATTGATTGCTGAAGTTACATGACTGAAATGCCTCAGGTAAAAAAAAAAAAAAAAATCACTAAAAGAAAAACATTGAGTAGACAGCTATGTAAAGTGTGCTGCCTGACAGTCACTAATGCTCCCAGGATGGAAGAGGTTCTGCAAATAAGGTCAATAGAATTAACACTCAATTACCCCTTAAATATCAAAGAGAGTGCCAGGCACAGTTCTGACAACATCTGGGGATGATCATAATTGCAAACCACCTGCTACATGAGCATATGTGGTTAGATGCTTTTTCTTCCTTAAAGTAACTGCTCATCAGCTAAAATTATGAGCTCACTCAGTCATATTTCATAGTATTTAAGAGCATGGATGGCCAGATACTGTGTAAAATCCCTTCTTTATGGTTCAGATCTCCCTGCTGACATAAACTGTCACTGCTCCACTGGAGCTGGTGGAGTCCTAAGGTTTTACACCAGCTGAGGTCACACTTGTTTATGCAGTCAATCAATAAACATGGGGACAATGTAAATCCATTTGTATGGTGATTAAATAGGTAGTTTAAATTCGTTTAATACATGTCAAGATAGATACTGCCACTCTCATTTATGTAAAATACTGTGGTTTAGGTTATGACACAAAGCCTGTTGAAATCAAGGAGGTTTTCATTTAACCTCAGGGGGCTTTAGCTCAGAACCACAGTCCAACTGTTGTGAAATACACAATTTTTTTCTAGCCTTTTGTAAAATCTATTTAGAGGTATTTTCCCTTATTTAGCCCCTAAATCTGTTTGGTATCCCATATTTTCTCTTTCAAGAAAAAAAATCAAAGAGAAACCAGGATTGCAAAGTGTCTCTGAAGGAGATGTCACACAGTCAGTCATTCATCCATTTACTAGCTCAGCAGTACAAAAACTGACTCATATATTTCCCTTTTTCAATTTTCATTGTCCTCTCCCCAGCCTCAGACCTTGCTATCAGCCCGAGCAAGTAACTGTTATTAAAGACCTCCTCTTGCCTTTCAAAAGGGGAAGAAAAAATTAGATTTTTTTTTTCTTTTTTTTGTGATTGTCCCAGTTTAGTCCCTAAGTCTCAATGGGGTTGTGCAATCTGAAATATGACCTTTTCAAATTGGGTTTGAAGAATGAAATCACAGCAGAAAACCCTTTCTTCACATTTTTATCCATATGCTTTGTGGCTTGCAATCCTACAGTATCCGAGAGTTCAATTAGGCAGTGTGTAATTGACAGGTTCCTGAGTTAAATAGCTGGGATGGGATCATATACTTAAAATAGCTTTAAAAGAAAACCTGTAGACAGACAATCAGTCAGACAATCTTTTCAGGCGCTTGGAAAGCCCCTATTTTCCTAAGCACTTGCCCTGTAAATGATCTGGAAGTCTTGCACGTAAAGTAGTTTAATGTAAAAGATCGCTTGGAGGCAGTTAACATGCAAACATACCCCTTGATTTAATATCTAGGAGGCATTTTTTGAAGTTTTTTTTTCAGAAGTATTGTTGTTGCTCATTATGAGTGTGACATCACTTCCCCTGACCTAGTGATATGTGTACTCTCTGTGCTCTGATTTTTACCTTCTTTAAGATCAAAGCCTCATTTCTTCTGAATTCGAGCCCACCTTTCCTTTTGCTCTGTTCATTTCCAATATCTAGAGGAAAAATTTACCAACAAAGCAAAGGAAAAAGAAAGGCAAAAAAAATTTCCTGTCTTTCCCTGTTGCTAGACTCTGCAATTTGTCAGGTTGGATAAAACTCCCCTATTTTCTTGCTGCTATACTGTGGTAGAAATCTCAGTTCTGAAGCCTGTGTATGCCAGGAAAGATAGGAAAGAATGTCTTGCTTTTCTGTTCTTGAAAGAGTGTCACTGCATAGTCTACAATTGTCCATTGTTATTCCCACATTTACAAAAATTAGGCTTTGAAGTTGAAAATTTCAGGAGTGAAGAATAACTTTTGAGTACTCCAGCTTAAGACCTCTTATAGAGTCCCTAATATCACAAAGAGTCTGATAGATCAGGGGCTGTAAAAATGGAGCAACTGTTTTTACTTTGGCTTTTTTTCCTCCCTTTTAACAAAGCTGGAAAGTATGAGCACTCTTTTTCCTTTGTATAGCAGCTCACTAGTTGGAGCTTTTGACCAGCATGCAGAAAACCACAGTTTAGTTCCTTAGTTCCGTGGATTTAAATCCACGTTTCTTACCTTTGAAGAAAGTGCCCTGTTACTGCTCTAGTCTGAAGAGAAGACACTCTCTATCCCTTCTTTTAAAGCTGTTCTATTTACAAAAAACCCTCCAGGACCCACTGAGCCAGAGGAGGGTTGGGTGCTTCCCCCACCAGTCAAGGCATCACTTGGGAGGAGACCCACCTGTAGGCTCACCTTTATGAGTGCTCCTCTGGAGCCCAGAAGGATGGCTTTGAATCATCACCAGTAGAAAGGGGTAAATTGTGCCAGAGCTCTCCCAGATCCAGTGAGTGCTCTGCATACAATTGTATATGTGCTCCTCGTGAGAAGGTTTTGTGTTTTTTAATCCTGATCTGGAGCTTGTAAAACCCCAGAGAAAGGTGGGATTTAGTGGTGGCATCTCCTTGCTCTGAGCATTTCCTATCAGCTAGCTCTGAGCAGATCCTCCTCAGCATGCTGTTTTTGTGATGATTTCACACTGTCAGGGAGGAAGCAGAGACCAGAAGATCAGAACACAGCCCTATGTTTTTGCGTAACCATCAGTGGTGAACCCACATCTTAAAAACTGCCAACAGTTTTGATATCGCCTCTGAAAAAGCATATACAACAGCAAGAATATTTAGACAGAAGAGCAAGAGGTGTGGCAATAAACATGAAACAGATCTCTGTGCAGATATACGAAATAGATTAAGACCTTTTATTTCAGAGAAGAGACATTCCATTAGAGGCAGTAGGGATATGAGAGAGGGCTAGAAAGTCATGAACAGAGAAGGTGATGGGGAATCATCTTCCACCATTTTTTACAATACAAGAACAAGTAAAAGTACTGAAATTATCATGTAGCAAGAGGCAGGCAAAACAATACATGGAACTTTTTAGCACAAAGTGTTACAGAGACCAAAAATATAAGTGGATTTTATATTTTTTATGTATATGTATATGCATGCATACACACATACACACGCACATATATATAGGTAGCGATTAGATATGATTGTCCTGATTCAGTCTTCAGTAGAGGAAGTTTCTAAATGTCTAGTTGCCAAATGCTGAGAGGACATACCATACTTGATCTGTTTCTCATACTCTTTCCCTAGCAGCTCATTTGCTCTTTGTGACCCTCTGTTCTCCCCTACATGCTGTGAAGAAAACTGAGTCATGTAACAGCAGGTTCCAGGTGCAGCACGGTGGGACACCATGAGAAGAAGCTAGCAGAGACTGCACCTACCAATATTGTGAAGACCTATCTTTAGAAAAGATGCAGGAAATCCACAAATTCAGCAGGCATTAAGGAGAACTGAGTCTGCAGGGATTTGGGCTGAGCTGAAGAGCCATTCAAGCAGTTAAGTTGTAATAGCTGAAGAGAAACTCTGCTGTTAGTAAAACAACCATAGGAAGCTTTTTTAGGGCAAAAGACTAGGTTTCTAGCCCTCTGTGGTAACTGATACAATATACAAGCCAGGGAGAATGCTTAATATTACTTTTGTCTCTCTTTTTTCCAATATCATAATAATTTGCTTTAATATTTTATCTTGATAATATAAATAGGAGTAATTATTTTCTCTCAGTCTTACCCAGTAATCAGGGTGGTCTTTGAGTGAGCTGATAGCTGCAGGGAGTTATGTTCCTTGGGAGAAGTGAGCAGATGACCAGAGCAGTGTGAGTTACCCCTGAGCTGCCAGCTCTCAGGCATGTGCTGCAGAGTCCCGAGGGCTGTGTGAGTGCTTTCCTCCGTGTTGTCAGAGAGGATTTGGGGATAAGTGACATCCAGTGCAAAGTTTGGACAGCACATCCTCCTTTGGCACTTTGACAGTTTATTAGTCTGGAATATTCCTACACCTTAAAGGATTTTGGAAACTGAGCTCCTTTTAGAGACATAGAGGTACTCTCCTGCTTGCAGGTTGACCATATTCTCTAAACAACTGATAGATTATTGAAGTAACATTTGTCTCTAATGAGTATTTGGCTAAAGAGCTGGTTAGGTGTAAGTCTAACTTTCCTAACCAACACAACAAAGCACATCATGCTTAAGACTTTTTCTGAAATTAAAGTTTTTGAAACTGATACTTCTGAGACAAGAGGAGCAGGAATATAGGGTATCTATGATATCTCTTTGTATTTCTCTCTTTGCAGTTTAATGTGATATTATTACATTAACAGCTTCAGGCCTTTGACAACTTTCTGTGTGGTACAGAATGACATTACAAGGAGATCTACAAAGAGTTATAAACTATATCAGGCAAAACTTTCAATAAATATTGCCCTACTCTTCCTTATTCAATAAACCCACTTATGAGATAGTACTAACTTCCAACAGACTTGCAGGAAAATATGCATGTGGCTTCTTCTGTAACCTGAGGACTGGCATAATCTTAGTAAGAAATTATTCCCTTTTCTGTAGGGGATTACTTACATGAGGTTATAGAGCCCTTAGTGAGCGGGAAATTCCCAGCTGTCCAACACAATGACTTGCAGTTTCAGGAAGGCTAAAGGAAAAGAGCTGGGTGGGCAATTTTTAGTTCGCTTTAGTTGGATTTTTTGCTTGTTCTGATTAGAAGAGAAGATGATACTATTGAGGAAAAACATGAAGCATATAAGGGTTATGAGTAGTTTGTTTATCATAACTGGCAGGGTTTAAACTATGTCCTAAAATATTTTTCTCATTCTCTTAGTGTGTTCCCTGGTGCATTCTTCACTTACTGATGGTATTTTTCCTCACATGGTGTTATTTCTTCCAGAGGACTGTGCCCTAAACCATTTGGACAATTAATATAACCCTGCCATGATCAAGAGGAGGAACTAAACCCCCAATTTTTTAAGTCTTCTAGAAGTAAATGTCTGCCATATATTTTCCACTTTTGATCCACTTATGTCTGGCTTGCTTTGGGGAAATCAAGTCAATGTAGTGACCCCAAACAAACCCCCAGTCCCCCAAAAACTCAATCACTGAAAAGTAAGATTTTACTCATCTCAGCCTAAACCAAGCATTTAAAATTTGTTAAATGAATTTCACCCTAAGATGCCTGTTTCCTTCTAGCTAATTATTAAGAAAACCTTTTGGTATCCATCCCCCACCACTGCATTGCAGACATCTAACAGTTCAAACATTGCATCCAGTGTTCATAGACAATGTGAAATCACAAGTGGGAATCCTGATGAAAGGAAGAGATTATCTTGTTCCATACCAGGGACTCTGATACAGCCACTTGATTTGTTTATTCCAGTTTGTTGTGCACATCCTATGTACTGTAATAGTAAATATCCTGCCTGCAGCTGGAGCATTTGGGAAGAAAATAAAAATTATACTTTCCCCTAACAGAAAGGGATGAAATACAGATAATAAGCAGGCAAGGAGTTGGGGCAGTAGTGCAGGGGTCTGATCTGCAACAAGGAGCAGACCCAAACCCAGCGTTTAGAGGTGATGAAGAGAAGAATAATTGTCTGGGGACCAAGTGATGTAGAGTCGATGTAATGCAGGAATTCACTGAAACTTGCTGGCTTGAAAATCAGGACTGTCCAAAAAACCCTAAGTAAAACAAAACACTCTAGAAAAGCATCCCCTTCAGACTCTCCCTTTGAAGGAGTGAAATAGTTTTCAAAGATTTTGTTTTACCTATCTCACCCAGCAAATCTGAGTAGTCTCCATTTAAAGAATGTTGTCATTTTGAATGTTATTTTGTTGTTGTGGGGGTAAATCAATCTTAGAGTTAGAGGCTGCAGTCCCATTGGTATCTTCTAGCAAGTTCCYAAGCAAGGCAAAGAGGGAGAGTCCCATAAAACATCCCAACACCTATGATAATAGTCTATTTGTCATCATTACCGTAAAGACTGCCTATGTCACTTCTCTACTGAAAGTTTTCCTCCATCACCATTTAACAGATTTTCACATTTCTCATGTCCCTAATATGAGGCAAAGTTCTAGTCATTTATTGCTCTTGTGTGTGCTGAAGGTTAAATACATTTCAGCTGTATATTCTGCAGATAGGACATGAAGTTTTGTGGCATGTCATATTATGGACAGGTACTATATACAATAGGTGCTGAAATTTCTTGCTTTGAAATTTCTTGTATTTGAAAGCTTGAATGAATTCTGTAAAACATAAGGTCATTTCTGAACTCCCTAGAAACCTGAGCAGTGCTAGAGCAAAAGTCAGCTGTAGACCAGGTGATCTGAAACGGCAGACCTCTGGATGAAAAGGACGCTCAGAGCTGGCGGTGAGGGAGGAAGAAGAAAAGCTCTCACGGGGCAGGTCAGAGGACTGGTTCACTGAGAGAGGAGTGAGATCGCTGGATGACTTGGTGCAAATCTCACTTTTGTTCAGATATGTGTTTATACTCATCTTCACTTCAGTTATCTTCCTTCAATAAGTGAGTGGTGTTTAAAACTCAGGAGCATAACCAGCCCCTGAGAAATATTATTGCTGAAACTCAGTTTACAGTCTACATGTCTGCTTGTCTCATTAGAGCCACTTGAGTCTCCACCAGCCTGAATGAAACAGGAAAATAGGATATTTTATGGGGAAAACTATTGCACAGTAGACCATACAGCTGCACTTTCATATTTTCACACAAGTCTATCCCCTGCTCTCATGATTTTACAAAGGTTTCCCCAGGTTCCTCTCACAAATGATGTGAAGCAAAGTTTTGAGAGAAGAAAAGACCATTTAACTGAAGACTTTCCTTGCGGTGAGGGTTGGCCAGTGTTTTAGTGGTAGCAATTTAATCTCTCCTCGACTGGTTATGAACTGACTGATTAAAGCCCCCCTTGGTGCTCTCCTGCGGCTGCTGACCTCATCAGTGAGGGACTGCCGCTGCTTCGGCGTGGCGGCGTGGAGCTCCCATCTGGATTTAGCGACATTCAACACAAATGAAGCGCTGGCGTGCAGATCTGCTGTGGAAATAAGTGACTTTGTCTTAATTATTTTTTTGAGAGAGGTAGCACTGCCGGGCCACTTGCATTGTACACACTAAAGTACAGAGCAACTGTTCAGGCTATTGATCAAATGAAGAAATGCTGTCAGTCCCTTGAAGTCTGAATCATTAAAAGGGATACATATGGTAGGAGAATACAAGCCCAGCCATGCACTTCTCTAGAAGTCAGAGGGAGACTCTTCTAACTGCACAGACCTTTTGAATTAATTGAACTTTCAGACATCAAAAGGTAGACAAAATATATAAACAGCCAAAAAAGATGAAAAAAGTAATTGAATCATAAGAATGCATCATGTTACAGTATTTCAATCACATTCCTGCCACGTAGGGAGCCAGTCAGAAAATTCCCCATGTTTTACAACCCATTATATGCATTTTGCATTTCAAACTATTCTATGAAACAACTGATATCCTGAAAAACATTCCAAAAATGAGATAAGGAAGTGACCTTTTGTGGTGGGCTTTGTAGGTCAGCAGTGGGAAGAAGTTTGTGTGGGATTGCCCTAACTCAGGTCAAATTCTTAGGAGTGGTGGAAATGGTTCCTGGAGCTGGACGAGCGTGATCTGTTTACACCTTGTGTGTGATTTTTTTCTTACCTACCTTTGCAGTACCATTCCCTCTCTCTTCCATCCTATAGTCTCCATGTACATAGTCCCAGTAGGTTCTTGATCACTTCACACAAGTCACCTCCTTGTCTGTTGTACCTGCTGCTGTTTTTTGGCTCCACTGTAGCTTGCTGTCCTCTTGTTGGGCTCTTTTACTTCCCCTGTCTGTCATCTCCCAGATCTCAACTGCTGGGATGTGCAGACACCTGGCTTGCTACCATTATACCTGTACTAAGAGTGAGCTCATATCACACTTTTTCCTCAGCCATCGGGTGTATTTTGGGGACTGCTCTGTTTTTAAAATTCTCTGCAGTCTTTTGCTGGGCCTTATATGTCACTACCATCCTGTAATTCCTTCCTGTCAATTTAATATAAACATTTTTTAATTTGGCATGAGAATCTGTTGCCTTGTAGCTCCTGTTATCTAAAAAGAAAAGTAYTTTCAGCTCATTGTCACACCTGAAAACCTGTTTTGATTTCTATCTATAACATCTTTGCTATCATCCAATTAAATAACTGCACTGTTCAAATTGGTACATCATTCGGGGATATATTTTGCATAAAAAGCACAAATCAAAATTCATTTGCAATGTCCAATATGGTATTCTCATCATGAGGTTGGACCTTTCCGAGACAGTAACATACACCAAAGTGGCTCATGTTATCTTGTTACTATGGAAACAGTGATGCAGTACTTTTATGGGTAGAGATCTGTGACATTCGAAAGCACAGTATAAAACTGATATACTCCATAGCTTGCATTTTTATTCATCCTTAGTGCTATATAATAGCATAGCATCATAGCTGTGATAGTTATCTTGCTCATGTGTGTGGGTAAGTAATATCATGTGGAAGAGGAAATAATAAAAGAAAGTAAAGTTTGAGACTGAATAGGGAATAAGGGATCAGATCTTTTGCCACTGATTTATTGTATGTCTTTGGAAAGTACTTTTGAGGAAATCAGTCTGTGTCTCAGTTCCCCATCTGTAACGTGCCCTCTTTTTTATTCTCTCTTTGTTTTCTTTATTTAGGTAACAGAGCTTTTAATGCAAGACTGCTTCTCGATGTGGTTTTAGAGTGCATGGGACTATTTTGGGAAGGGTTTCATTATGCAACAGCAGTACAAAAAAGACATAATATGCCTACCGTAATAGAGCTATAAAAAGACTTTTGTGCTGTTAGAAGCAAAGCATATTCCATAAACAAAATTTTTTACATGGTAGATGCCATTCATTCTCAGAGAGCTGGAATGGTCAATGGGATAAATGTTTATGCTATGTGGAAATAACTAAGAAGAACGGAAGGTGGTAATGCAATATGATTTGTAACCACAAAGAATAACACTGCATTCTGAAGAACTTGACGAAAGATTTCTGTGCAGGAAAACTCATCTATTTTTTTCTAATTATAAAAATTTGTCTAACAGAAGAACGGCATTTTGCCCTACACAACTTGCCATGCTTGTATCTGTAGGCCATCCTAACTTCACCACCACTACTCCTCTAACTGCTTTTTGACATGGAAAAGAAGTTTCTAATTTTTTGTGTTGCAAGTACAGATTTTGTAGGCAGAAGCTTCCTGTTGGAGCTGGTTGTTAATTGTTCTTTTTACTAAGTAGGATATTCACAGAAGTATTTGTTGATTTAGTCTTCCTCATAGATTTTGTATTTTTAATGAAGTCCCTAGCTAGCAGATATAGAAAGGTTTATTGAGAGAAAGACCTRTTCCATAAGAAGAGATTTATAGAAAGATTACCCCCTTAATGAATGGTTATATTTACTATTTACACATTTGTATTGTTATGCCTAGAAGTGTAACCACAGGCCAAGCTGTCATTTTGCTAGATGCCGGACAAACACTGACTCTAAGGCAAGGGACAAACTTCTCTGTGTTCCAGTGATTCAAACTTAGGAACTACAATATCAAAGCAGGGTGGAATGGCACAAAAAAAGGCATTTGAACTTCAGCCTCTCACTTTACGTGCTACTGTTAGTTTAGACTAGGTCTATGACAGATTTGTGTTTTCCATGCTGATAATGCAAAGCCTTCATCTCCAATTTCTGGCAGCAATTCTGAAATGACACTCTTTGAAATACTTCAGTTGCTTTCTGCTATGGCAACTATGAATGAACGGATGACTGATGGTTAAAAAGATTGCTAGTTCCCTATAAAAGGTGTTTTGTTACCTTGAATTCAGGGAACACCTTGCTATCTTTGCTAATTTTTTTATTTAGGCTGCTTGTTAGTTATCATGGAGTGAGTGTTCTACAACTAGGAGATCCTTGACCATGCCCAGACTCTTMATTCTGGAACACAGTCTGAGCTTTTTTTTTTTTTTTTTTCCCCCAAATTCCTCTTCTGGTGAAACTTGACTTTTAAAAATACATACAATTTTCTGAGAGTCAGTGTAAAAAATGTGCAGCTGTGCTGTGTTGTTTTAAGTGGCTGTCTTACCTGTTTAATTATTATGGCTATTTCTCTCAATGGCARCCTCCAAAAGCCTTATAGAAAGTCCAGCTCAGCCTTTTTAGTATCAAAAGTTTATAGATTTCTAATTTAACACACATGAATAAATCCTAACCACCAAAATGAGAGATACTGAGAAGGTCAGTGTGGTGAGACTTGGATGAAGATGTGATATGCAAAGGTGATTTTGATAAAGAAAAGTTCTCATGTTTGGGGGATGGGATCAATCTATTACTGAAAGTCTACTGCTGCCCTGCATACCTACAAATTGCCTTTTGCRCTGTGCATTACATGTAATAGGACCTCATTTCTAAATTTCATACAGTAGCTTATCTGTCACAGGAGGAGGAATCAGCACACTGGAGTGCTATACAAAATCTCTCAAATTAATTACTTTATTAAGCGTACAATAATATATTATTCTGTTACAATTACCTTTTGTCACCTATGATTGGAGAACTTCATTCTCCGTGAATTACAGGCAGAATTATATCTCCTCTGAAGTTTGTAACAAAAATTCGTTCATACAGGTGGTTCCAGTGCTCCCACATCGGCCCAAATCCTTTGCTGCCTTGTTCTGCTCCACATCACTACAGTGGGTCTTCATCTTCTCTAATTTCAGCCACCTTAACATGAGCCATTTAGACTGAGCCATCTCAGCTTCATTACACTTGTCTTAGACACCTATGACAGGATGATGTGCGCTGTCTTTTGGACTATCTTAATTTCAGAGTCTATGTTTTTAAATGGATGAGATGAATCCCCACAGTATGCTTCATAACAGAAATAGTTATGTTTTATACTTTCTTTGTATGTATATTTACAGGTATCTGACATGTGAGAGAAACCAAATGAAATATATCCCTTGCTCACTCAGCTAAAATTTGTTAAATGATATCCTGTAATCATGCAGCAACATGGTTCTGATATTGTAATAAATTATTTTAAAATGGGAAATCATGAATGGATWTGTTTTGCTTAATGGCTCATATTATGGTCCTGAAAAAGGCCATGAACTCTGGGCAATTCTACTGTGCTGAAAGAAAGGAAATATATTGCCTGGAGAGATAGGAGAATGTCTCAATTTAGAAAAAGCTGAGGGGCAGAGATTGTGTTTGAGTGTGTTTATACACACAATATGTGTTCAGCACTTGGCATGCTTGGTGATGCTTTAATAGGAAACCTCACCATACGCTCTTCATTTTCTCCCCTTCTTTATTGCTAGGTGGTGAATTTCCAATAAAAGGTCAGGGGGTGCACTTTTGCTCTTGAGCTCCCAAGCTCTGTGTGTGGACAATACAATCTACTTGGCACTGATTCTGCTTTCAGCTGCAGTAATTGCAATTGAAAGAAAATGAGAGTAACTTCAGTGACTTCAGTGGATTCAGAGCAACATTGTCATGACTGAGCTCCTGTGGCGATGCCTACTCTGCAAGCAGCCAAGCTCTGGCTCAGTCTCAAAGTATCCATTCTGCAAGAACTGAGCTGGTGTATGTGATGGTGGATGGTTTCTTGTGCTTGATCTGCCTCCATGAGTAAGAGCTTGGACCAACAACTTCAGATTACATTGCTGAGGGGTTGCTGACTCTCCCTCTCCAAAGYGCTGTGGAGCTTGAGCAGAGGAGGTCTCTCAGCGTAGCATTAAGAGACTGATTGTTATAACAGGCTTGGATTGAGTCTTAAGTGTCAGAGGAGACATATGCTGAATGTTTCTGCAGGGACTCAGGAAATGCCATATTTATGCATTTATGCTGTTTTCCCCATCCTCTTGTTACAGCTTAAAGCCAAAGACATCTGTCCATCCTGTTGCCTGAAGATGCTATCTTATTTTACAGAACTGTCATCAGTGGCAAAATGCAAAAATGTTCTGAGATAAAGTAGAACGTAATTAACTTACCCACTTGAAAAACAGCATAAACATCACAATTGTTCTGTCAGAACATGATGAAAGTTATGATAGGCTTGGAAAGAGGGAGGATGAAAACAGGCTAAGGAGTCATTTATATTTGAATCTAAGCCTCTGTGGGTACTAACAAAGATCAGGCTGATGCCAGTCTTTGAGAAGTTTGTTTCACGAAACCTGAGGAAAACAACAACCCAAGATCCATGCAGCTCTGGTGCAAAATCTATCTCCTCTTTAGATTTCAAGCATAACTGTAGAGATGATGATTTGGGCCAGACCAATGATGAACCATAGAGTTTTGGGACTTCACTAACTTCTCTAGTAACTGCTCCAGAGGAAGACTGGCCTCTGACAGSGCTGCTGTGCTAATTTTCCTGTGCTAAGCACTCACCTCATTTTTCTTTCAGGTAATAGATGTAATGCCTTTCGAGCTTTTGCAAATCCATAGCACTTCATTACCAGACCAGGGCTTTGGTGATTAATTTGTTGCAGCAATGAGGTGCTGCCTGAAAAAGGGCTTCTGAGGAAAAAAGCAGCCCAAGCAAATGGTGCTTGGCTGTGGAAGTTTTCTTTTGTCTCTGCGGTATTCTATGCATATAGCTGGTCTGGCAGGAAATTAAGAGAAATCCAGTGATAGACATGAAAGTTATCAAGACTAACAGACTTAAAAATAAATAAGGCAATGTTCTTTATAGCACCTAGAAAACTTTTGGACATGTTTTTATGGACATAATCAGATTCTTAGGACTTGAAATTTTAGTGCACTGAGCTGGGAGAGGTGACGGTCTTACGTAGTGGTACTTTTATTGTCTCTCCAGGGAGCATTGCTTTATCCCCTGATATTGTCTTTGAGATTCTTGTACACAAAATTATGTCAATTCTGAGACACTTAATTTCGCAAGAGCACTTTGCAAGACACTAAGATCAGTGATATTCAGATCAACATACAGTGGCTATAGCCCAGCAAGGTATAGAGAAAATAAAAAGCTGAGGTAGTTCCTGGGCACTGACTTGTGCAAACCAATTGTGTTAAGTTCCTCTGTTGAAGTAGGAAACAATGTGGAACAATAAGAGTTTTGACTGCTAAAGAGACTACCAGTATTTCTGTATTTATATCAAAATATAGTCTGTTTCTTTAGGATACAGAAAATTTCAGGTGTTTCACAGTGTCAGTCTGGTAGCAGCAAAAAATTAAAGCAAAGAAGACCTATTTATCTAATAAAGAGGGAGTTTAAGTTATGTTTCAATAGACTTGTAAAACAGATTGCACTGACCTTACACAAGAGCAGTCTTTGAAGGGCAGACTTTGTTCTCCTCCCTCCCTGTGCTAACCTCTTGAAGCAGTCATTAAATATTCATTCCAACAGTTATTCTGTCTCCAGTTTGGACTGTTTTGCCTTCTTGCGGGCGAGAATTTCTAGTGCCAGGAGTAAACTTTTTGTTGTTTTTGTGTATGGCACTTCCACTGAATAGTAATGAATGCAGAACTCACTGAGTGTCAGGCTAAAATTTATTCTGGACCATAGGTTCCTGGGCCTTCAATTATTCTTTGCTATAATCATGTCCTGCAGTCTTTTTCATGCTGTGGCTTCATTTGTGTGCCATGTGCCATCAGTGTGGCACAGAAGCTGTGACTCAAAAGACCCCTGTTACTACCAAGGAAAATGATAAGCAAAGAATAAATAGAAAAATGTGTTGCAGAGCTGATTTAAAATATAGATTTTCATGTATGGCTGCAAGCCTTGCTTTCCCCTGGATCTGGAAAAGGAATTACCAACACAGGGTGAGAAAAGTCTGATGTAAACTAGAAGGAAATGGAAATAAAAAGAAAAACCTCTTATGACGTTCTCAGTCAGCCTTTTAAACTCAATATGTCTGTATATATAAGTTAAAACTTAAATGCTTTCTGGACCAAACCTTGATGATTGTTTCTTAATTGCTGTTGATGGATCATGTAGCAAACTGGACCAAAGCTCTAGTCTGTACATCACTTTGCATATTTACTGATTATGACCTTTGTCAGATAGTCAGCACAATTTTTCTCCCCATGATGATGGTAAATGGACTTTAGAAAGTATTTTACATTATAGAAGAAAAACATTCAATATTGATTATATCACTCCTCAGGAAAAGTATCCTGAGAAACAGGGTCTGCTGAGGCACAATCACAGACTGGTCTCCAGAGGGAGGTTGGGCAATGGTGGCTTTATGTCTCTATTTTAGGCTTATGGAGCAAAAGAAAGAAGGAGAAGAGTCAGGTTCCCATAAGAGAGAGTCCAGATTTTGTGATATTAAAGCCAGCCCCTATATCTATTGATAGCTTCTACAAGTGCTTGGCAAATCAGGCCAGGCATGCTCCCTCTTCATGCGAGAGACCTGCATAAGATGACCCCAAACCCAAAGCATTAAGGTGGTTCTATATTTCTGAAGAAAAAGAAAGTGTCGTAGCCTCTTTTGGACACTGGTGGAAGTCAAAGGAGGCTTGTGCTTCAGTGTGTAAGAGTGAATGTGAAAGCAAAGGTGCAACTGTCCTCCCAATGATAACTTTTTTTTCAAGGAAAGGTAATGGCAAAATGCCACAAAGACTTTTAAGGAGCATCTCAAAATCATATACTGAAGGTGTGAACAGCACAAATATGCCTTATAATAGAGACAYTCTGGAGCTTTATAGTAAATACTGGGTGTGACCTGAGTCTTTCACAATGTGGGCTGCATCTCAATACAGATCATGCCCCCTCCCATCCATGGACACACAGCCTTCTTCCTTTCCTCCCAGAGATCAAATAGTATCTGTATGGCAAGCTCAGCAGTTCTTGGCATGGAAAAGCACTATGTAATAAATAAGTAATAAATTAATATTTAATTAAAGCTTCTTTTAATGAAAGTTAGCACCTGAAAGGAGGTGGAGAGGCAGACCTATGTGACCAGTCAGCTCTCTGCAGAACAGCAGTCACCACTTTGCAGAGGCTTACGTRAAAAGAAAAAGCTTACATTATAAAAAGAGGACCTACTGCATCTCTTAACTGATCCACATGGTCAGTGCAGGGCTAACACTCCTTGGAATGTAATTACATGGCCTGAAATCCTTGTGTGATAGTGCATACTGCAGTCCTGTGGTCCACTGGCCAAAGGTGCAGCTCTGAAATGACTATTTGACTTCAGTCATTTTTAGTACTAGTGTGTAGCTTTTGTTAAATACAGGTCAGGAGATCATTATGTGAATGACTGCCTGTTGGAACTTGCCTTTTCTTTTGGCAGAAATTTTTTTGTTACGKTCGGTTTCTGTCTATTTATGTTTCCATAACATAAAGGCAGTTATGCTAAGGTAAGGGCAGCTGCAAACTGTTCAGCTTTTTGTGACTACCCTCTGGTTTCTGAAAAGTTGCTGGAACAAAAATCAGCTATGTAAAGGTTGTATGCTCCTTGCTTATTATTATCTAATTTTGCTCAGGCTCTTCAGTGGATGGAAGCAGTATGTAGATTTTTGGTAGTGGTTCAGGTGGTATAAGTGGTTCAATTAATTCAGGGTCTTCCTTTCTGCTGGTTTGACTTGCTCCGTGCAGAGTGGGTTTAGTGCACTCATAATGGCTATACTTTTGAATGGGTATATGTCTAAGCGACTGGAAGAACAACCACCTTTTCACATTCAACCCAGTTCAGCCCATGTATTAATATTCCTTGCATTTTCTTGTGCATCTCCTCAGAGAGCAGATTAAAATTAAAATTCTGCCAAGGTTAGGTAGCAGAAAGGATTAGTGAGCTAGGTCTTCACCTCTGGAGAGAAAGGTGACATGCAAATGATTGGACTGGACACATCCTTATTCTGGCAACTATTCGTATGGATAAAAAAATCTCCATGCAACTGACAGTTTGTGCTGAAGAGATATCCAGGACCAAAACAGCAAAAAGGCTGAAGGTCAGGATTGAAGTACAGTACATTGAAAGGGTTATACAGACTTTGCCTGTTTATCTCAAGCTATTAGCATTTCATTTTCAAGATCAGCTCTTTGCAGACAAAACTTTTAAAATTATAGTGCTCAATCCTCCCCCACAAACATGCTTTCAGAAGCTCTGTACCAGACCAAAAAAAAAGCCAAAACCAAACCTATAAAATAAAAAAACCCTCTGTCTCATAACTGCTTTGTAATTTAAAGGCCAAATGTAATATCTCATTTTTGAGGAAAAACTTCAATGGGATTTTCTCTTGGATGAGCAGAGAACTGTTCGAGCACTAAAMAATGAGCATTGCACTACTCAATTTCACGCCTGTGTCAGGTTTAGGAATTGAACATTTGGCCTAAATTGTAAGGATGAAGATAACTATTGTAAGTACAGAAAGGGGACCAGTAAATGTAATTGAAGGAATGTCCTTGCCTGTGTAATTCACCTTGCAAATCTTTCACAAAAATGGCAGAAACTAAGCTTTCAGAAATTGCCCTTGCTTTTTGTTACCATATTGTTAATGTATGGAAAAACTGGGACATACACACACCTTATATACACAGTCCATTGAATGTGTGCATGTATAAATATATATAAATGACACACAAACATACCCCCAGAGCAGCATCACACTTAAATACAGTATCTCCAGTGTTTGATTGTTATTAGCAGGAAAACCCCACCAATAGTGCAGTCATCTGTGCTTCTGAAAAATGTAAATGTCAATTTTTGGTCTTTAAAAATTATTAAGCCTAGTAAAAGATAGCAATTTCCAGTGTTTGCTTGGTTGGTAAGATGCAGGAGAGTGAGCATTACTCCTGAGAGCTGCCATTGGTTAGCTGGAGGGAAAATGGATATCAATTATACATAATCTAAGAAGCCTCTGCATAATAATCAGGCCCAGTAGGGGCTTTGGGGCAGCTTCGTTATTCTCTTGTAAACACAAGAGCCCAGATAGACATGTCAGTCAGGAGTAGCGGCTGCAATTCTTCCTTTTTAACACCTTCACATTCTATTGCTTCAATATGCAAACAAGGCTGTTTAGCTGAGGGTTGAGGCTGTGCTAATGAGCTCCCTGCACTAACCCTGAAGTAWAAAGGTTCTGTTTCACAGCTGCTCAGAGACTAGCTCCTCTGGGCATGCTCAGGTATTGGAAAATAATTCCTTTTAAACAGAGAAACGCCAATCAGGATTTCTTGCGTACTATTCTCTTTTCTCAGCGTGCTAATGCAATTAGCTCATAACTTGTGAACTTTTTATAGTAGCGGAAAAACGTTTTGTCTTTGAATTATGTGTTTTTGTCACCGAAAAGAAGAGAGGACTTGGAAAATTCAGCAGATGTAAAAATCATACCCTCCCTTAATTCCGGGAGGACCATAACTCAAGGCTAATTTTCACATTTCCTTCTTAATGGTGGATGGTCCTTTTACCCCTCCCCTCCATGCATTTCTCCATTTCTAGCATCATTTCCATTTCCTTTTCGCTGGTCTGTGTCATAAATGACAGAGGAGGCTCCTAGCGCAGTGCTGCCAACTTCATTCCTGCTCAACACTGAAAAGGCCAACTTCTGTTGGTTTAGGTCCTTGACTCTGTCCTAAAGCCAGGTTTCAGGGCATTGCTGAACTTAACCAACTGCATAATTGATAATGCAGACCCCATGATAATCCTTTACGGATGAGTCGACATTTACAGCTCACGATATGAAAYGTGACGATCTCTTGAATATCCAATTATTCTTATGAATAAAGTAGTTTTCTGCCTGGAACAGTCAGAAATCCCTGCTGGGTTAATTTAGTGTCTGATAGAAATCACTTGGGTTTTCTGTTTAAAATAGGGCAGCGTATGATTTCTTATACAACTCTATGAGATGCTCCCTGTCTTCATTCATTCATTCACTCTTCCYCAGGACCGTGCCTTCTAGCAACATGACACAGGAGAGCAGACCTATAGGCAGAGCCACAAAAATGTCTGTCAAGTGCAAGTTACAACTATCTCAAACCGTAATGCATTCCTATGAAGAGAGACAGCACATTTTTAACTATTTAGCAGTCAAATATTGTGATCTACTCTTTTTCACTTTGTTACTGGTTGGATTTCTAATGGCTGTCTCCATGCGTGACAATCCATACTACTGAGTCAGTGGGAAAGTCTTAGCTTTGTAATATTTCAGCACTTAAATTATTTATTATGTTAGCTTTATGGCGTATTAAAACCCTGCTTAGACAKGTAGAGCTAACTCCCTTCTGCCTTGCTGAAGCTCATTAAATGGCCATCATAACTGGACARACTTAATTGTGTTACATACAAATAATTCTGTCATTTGGATTCAAATCCAAGGCAAATGGCCTACCCAGATATTTCACTTATTTGACTGTGACTGGCAAATGATTAAAGTATCCTGTAAGCAGTTTACTTATGGCGTGTTGGTGAAAATTTACAAGTAAAATTAAGAAACTGAAATAAGATGTGACTTTGCTTGTTTCAGAGTGTTTTTAAATTATACCATCCCATTTTAGTACTAGTATCCCCAGCCAGCAGAAAACTCATTTATTCATCTTTTTWAAGGTATTTTAAAAATAATAGTTGCCAGTGGTTACATTTATCTGTAGTTTGGAATTCAAATTTTCCAGTTCAGAGAATAACTGACTGAAAAAAATATCTGCTTTTCATTCAGGTCAGCTTTCCATATGTCAGTTTACAATTCTTCAGTTCACTTTGCATGGTCCAAATGATGAGCTTTTAAGCACTGTTATTATGAATTTATTCTATTACCTTATAGCTCTTGGTGAGGAAGAATGCTGAGGTAATTAAAACATTTTTCTGGGACTCAGAGGACCCCCTCTTCTCCTGAAAAGTGTCTGTGTCATTTTAGACAAGTCACTTGACACTAAGGTTTTACCAAACACATTTAGGAATTCAGATACTTTTGCAAAAACTCACTAGGTGCTGCTTCTTTATGCAGTAAAGTAAAAATCTTCATGGATTACAGGTGTCACAAGGGTCTGGAACCCAGAGGAGTGCCCAGCTGCAGCATACGTGGAAAGTTTTGACACTGAAAACAACATTTTTCTTTCCTTCCTTTTGTGTTTTGCTTTGTCTATTTATAATTCAAGCAATTAGGACAAAACTGCCTTATGCTGTGGTTATGTGGTAAAAAACTCCCTCAGGAGTAAAAATTCCATTCTGACTATTAATTTTCTACCAGTCATCTATCAGGTAAGGACTTCTATACACAGTCAGTAGCATCCAATAGAGGTGAGATTAATCCCATATAAGTATGCAAAAARCTATGAAATCCTTTCGGTGCATTCATATACAATTCGCCATTGACATTTTGGTTCCTACAAGAGGTAACAACAGGGTTATGACACCAAAGTGGAGAAAAATACCTTAAAAATAGTGAGTGAACTGTACTTTATGACTGGGGGGATTGTGCAGTGATTTTATATTTGGTTTTGGTACTTAAAAGAAAAAAAGATTGAGCCATGCAAAGGTACACCTGTAATAYGAATTTTTTCATCAAGTGTCACCAAAATACCGATACTTATTACTTCCTTCTATTTAAAAATACSTTGCATTGTGATTCAAGGTAGTGATGTTCAACCAGTGGATTTAGAGAGTACCAAAACCCAGTAAATTTTTATCAGCTTACAGAATAATTTCCTAATTCTCTAGGATTTTGCAGAAGGCTTGAAAGATCTCATCATGCAAACTGCTTGTTTGGAAGACTAAACATAAAAAATAAAGGACAATAGGATACATTTAATCACACTTGGGGTGCCTTTCCCTTCTTTATAATCACATATAAAACCCTTTCTATATGTCTATTCCTTTGATTTAATGCATGTAGCTGTTAACACACCACGGACAATGATGATTAGCTGGGTACTGATTTGTCGTGTTTAATTTATTGTTGTTTGTATAAAACAACAACAAAAAAAGATCTTACAGAAATGTTACTATAGAAAATAACCTACTTCCCATGCAACTGGACTATTGGAGCCAAGAAATTCAAGCTAGGTGGACTAGTGGCCTGCTAGGAAATGACAAGGTTTGTTGTACAGTTCTGGGCTGTGGTATAGATGATACTTAATTTGATACAACTTTGATTTAGAGGGTACAGATTGTCACAATTCAGGGCTACTAGCCATAAGATGCTTTGGGAGGTGGKTATATATGAAATGAGGATTTTGTTCTCTTCCCTTGAATATACCTGAAATAGTTGATCCTGTTCAGCTCTGCTTGAGAACCATACAAAGGGTTGTCCACCCTGACTTTGGACCATTTTATGCATTTGAAAACAAAATATTCGCATAGTGGAATCATCAAATTTCACTAGGAAAATAAGAAGAACCCCCATCAGTGAGACAGGAACAAGTGAAACAGAGCAGTGAAAAGGGCTTTGGGGCAAACACAGTGCCTGCCTGCAGTTGGGGTGGGAATGGAGATGGACTTGGCCATGATACATACCAGTATGTTATAGTACGTATTATAACAAAGCCAGTATTAGACTCATCAGGATCCCAGACAGAGGCTAAAACGTGGTAGTATCTGCCTCCCATCAGTGAAATGGATGATGCATATCTGAAATACAGTCTGTGCTTACAAAGTAAATGGTTTTCTCAGCATCTACTATCTCTCCTTCCCAACTCCCCTGGCTTACTAAGGAAAAAATTGACAAAACTAAGYTAAACAAGGAAGACTTAMAGGAGAAGACAGACCATCTAAGAGCACAGCCTAGGAAAAGTCTTTTCAAGTAAAGACTGAAATCACTGACAGATCTCTGAGATTCAGCACAGCCGGAATTTCCTCCCCAAGCTTTCAGCCCTTCTTCAATATATATATGATGATTTATCAAATTACTTATTTATAAATACAGTTTTCCTTCTATTGAAAGGAAAGCAATTTGGTTCTTAGTTGGTTTAATTAAATATTTTCAGTGTATGAATGTTTTCAAATTAAACACTGACTCCATAAAATCATCCCAGGTACTGTTTTAGCTTCAGGTCATTAATTCTATTTTTTAAAGTATTAATACAGATAAAGGAACTTTGTTCTTTGTCTCTGTCTACCAAAGTGCCTAAAGTGAACTTTTTTCCCTCTACTCCTGCGAAATCACTAATTAGTTCAATGTACCTCAGAGATGAGAGCCTTTGAGATTGGCAGAACTTGTGTTTTCAACAAAAGTTTATTAAGACAGAGGCTGATGCTCTTGACAGATTTRAGGAGAAAATGATATTCCTTCTTTTCTTTTTTCCTTGAGCAATATCAAAGAATGAAGCAGTTGATTAAAATAGACACACTGTAATCAAAACTCTGTAATAGTCTAACTTTAATATGATAATAGAACCCCCCCACCCCAAACAAAAACATGTATCTTCTCACKGGAAAGTGTTACTGACATGTGCTGTTGGAAAGTCTTAGGTTCAGGCTGGAGTTGTTGTAGCTGTTGGTGCCAAACCCGTGACAYGTGAAGTTGTATAGAAAAGATACTCCTCCACCACTTTGGTTCCTCCCCTGCACAGCGAGGAGAAACAGGAAAGCCGGGACTGAGGCAGTTGCCTTGGACTGTTAACAGTGTCCTTGGAGTGCTCAAGCTCGGCCTGTCAATCCTGGGGTAGACTTGCTGAAGAATTAAAGCAGTGATTCACAGCGCACATCTGAAAAGCAGAAATGCTTATTCATGMATTTGAAAAGGGGGAGGGTGGGGATATTAGAAATATACCTTCCCACTTCTCTCATACTCCCCTTTAAACACGTTGTGGAGATCAAGCTGATATCCAGGGTATTTGAACGTGTAGTGACCTTAGGGAAACAGTTGTAATGTAAAATGCTGGCTAGCATATAGCGGCTATTGCATTTTCAGCCATGGAGAAGAAGGCAGAGAGGCAATTAGGGATAACATATTCCTTTTAAAAAAATTCAGGTGCTGAATATTTAGTAATATGATAAAGAGAGTGACACCAAAAAAACCTATGACCTAAAGAGCCAAACAAACTGATCAATCTTATGAGTATTAACATATACAATATCTTTATAATCATGTGCTTTTTTTGGGGCTGAAAACATTAATGAGATATAACTTGACAATAGAATTGCAATTTTTACCTAAAACTGGGAATATCAAATGGCTATTGCAACACARCAATAAAAAAACAAGTTGTTGGCTTTTATTGTGGTAAATAGTATGGTATGTTGGCCTTAAAGATTTTTTTTTTCTGAATTGTATTTTTTTCTTCATGGGTAGTAATTCCTGACARAGTCAAAGAAAAAACTTACATAAATTCAGAATGTAAACTACTGGGTATAATGATGACAAAATGTTTACAGATGTTGATACATGGAGCACCAGGAACACAGAAACAGATAAGAATAGATATTGTTACTGTCCCCATGTTACATATAAGGAGCTCTGACCAAGAAATTAAGTAATTTTTTAAATGTTATTTGATAAATCATCATGTATATTGAAGAAGGGCTGAAAGCTTGGGGAGGAAATTCTGGCTGTGCTGAATCTCAGAGATCTGTCAGTGATTTCAGTCTTTACTTGAAAAGACTTTTCCTAGGCTGTGCTCTTAGATGGTCTGTCTTCTCCTKTAAGTCTTCCTTGTTTARYTTAGTTTTGTCAATTWTTTCCTTAGTAAGCCAGGGGAGTTGGGAAGGAGAGATAGTAGATGCTGAGAAAACTATTTACTTTGTGAGCACAGACTGTATTTCAGATATTGAAACCTTCTCCTTGCATGCAACCACCATTGTTCTGAACACCCTGAGGAAGGAAATAATAGTTGTGTTGGAGAGTGTTTTAAGCCCATCGCAAACCAGGATTTTCACACATAGAACAATAACRTATATTCCCCAATGGCTGTATTCACTTTAGAAAGTCCTTTAGAAAAAATGTTGCTTTTGGGCAATAAAACAGGTATCCCTTTGGTATTGATATCTTTTGTAAGTCATTTATTTAAATAAGAAAACTGAAGATCTTTTCTTTAGTGGCCCTTTCATACGGGCACTTTTAAAAATGGGTTACACAGGCTCTCTCAGCTTTTATTATTCTAAGATTATTTTATTATTGCTAATCTGTCTCCAGCACTGGCCCTAGCCACTAGAAGACCTTATGTTAACATCTTCCAGGGCCTCCAGGGGAGGATCTTGAGAAATCTCTTCATTTTTTACAACAACTCTTACCTCCCCCTCCTTCCTCGTTTTGCCTGCTTTCAAGCCAGTGACAGGTTGCATCACAAAGTGAGGTTGTGCTGTAGCTCTCCTGGGGATTAATGCTGGAAAATAAAATAAACTAAACAGAAGATGGTGGTTTCTCAGGCTATTTCACAATTCTGATCCACGCTGGAGTGATTTTTGATTAACTTTCAGTGGTTTGACTCCATGCAGAAAGAAAACRATAGGGAAGCAGTGAGCAGTGGGAAGAGAGGAAGGCCATGGCCATGGCCACAGCTTCCTGAGCCCCTTCAAACTGCAGGATCCCCTCCCAGGTACTCATTCCCATCTACCTCCTAAAATCCCAGTGTTTCAATTCAGAGGCCCGCACTAGAAATCTCACTGCTTCTCTGAGGTCCTCCCTGGCAGAATCCATTTCACTGTAATATCAAATTTGCCTACAAGGCTGGAGTGCTTTGAGCTGAGTCTAGGTCATAGTATAAGTTATCTCCGAAATYGTTGTCCCAGTCAGCAAACTTGTATGAGGTCCCAGAATGGTCCAAGACTAGATCTGAAGATCAAAGATATGATCCAAGACAGGTATATCTTCAACTTGCCCAATGCCATGAGCCATCCAGGACTGCCAAACCTGCAATTAACTGTGTTGTTAAAAACAGAAAAGAAATTTGGGGTTTTATTTCTTACGAATTTCTTCAAGTGGATTACTGGCATTAGATCATTCAAATTAGATCATTGAACTCTCTAGCCTTCATTTTATATTTCAAAAAGATACCCTGTGGAGACCTATTTTTCTGCACATGGGGATTTGGATACAGGGTAARAAGGGAGACTGATTTACTTCCAACTGCCAGGAGGGAAGGTGTTGGAAAACTAATAGACCGTGGAACTGAATTAAGAGCCACATCTGCACTCTACACAGTGGGTGACTATAGTGAGGAAGAATGTCCCCCAGATCACCTGACAGATATGGGGCACAAGGGCTCTGTGATAACAGCTTTTTATCTCTGATGTTCCCCAAAATTTTCTAGACTCACCAGGATGATGCTTTCCACCTGCAGGGACTCAGCCTGCTTGCCTAAAGGAAATATTTAGCATGAGCTTTGCAGGGAATTTCTCCTTTCCTTTGGCTCCATACACTGAGTTCCTGGAAAGAAGGATGAAGTAGGGCGATTTGAAGRTAAAGGGTAGTCAAGTAAGCAGAAGTCATGCAGAAATCAAAATTATCCATGCTCTAAGCTTCTTTATGATGTATGTCTGTATGTTTGGCAGTTTGCTTAATCTCCATGGCTATGCCAATAAGTAAGAGCTGTAGGGACATGAGCTGGACTGTGCTCTCCGGCCTCAGGGCCACCAAGCTCTCCCTGGGCTGTTTCATTTATTAGTATTAATGTCACATTTTTTATTTGACTCACCTGGATGCTTGTCATCCTGTCTCTTGGAGTTGATGTAAGGGTCTTTGATCAGGTGTGATTTTAACACTCCCTTAGCACTGGTGTAAGCTTCGGTATAATGCTGTGTGGTTTTAGCCACACAGTTTAGAGCCATGTTTAAAACCTTGATTGACACCTCAAACTGGGGACACCTTGGGAAGTTTGTTCATGCACGTTACAACATTTCTGCACGGAAAAGCTTATGAGCTGAAGCCTTTATCTGCTTAAGGACTTCATCACATAACGCCTGCTCCTGTTGGTCAGTCCCTTAATCATAAATGCCAAGATGGCTTCCCAAAGGCCTCCTGACAAATCAGGATGAGGGATCACTAATTGCTGCAATCCTGGACTTAATTGCCAGGTTGTCTAAACTCAGATGGTCTTGAAAAAGCCAGCCACATACTTATCCAAACAGAAATGTTTCCTTAAAGCAGCAGTGGGCTTGGAGAACATGACTCTGTCTGAGATCATAAGAAAACCAGCTAAGTGAAGAAGAAATGTGACATCAACCYGCTTGTGGCTGAGCTGATTTGAAAATTAAAATCTATTTATGAATTGTACTGTTTCTTGTATTGTTAAAGTAGACATAATTAGAAATTTTGGAAGCACAGCTTTTTCAACATTGCAGAAAGGACTTAAAGTTTTTGTGTACAGAATATCATAGAATCATAGAATCATTAAGGTTGGAAAAGACCTCTAAGATCATCGAGTCCAACCATCAACCCAGTACCCATGCCCACTAAACCATGTCCCGAAGCACCACATCCACACGTTTTTTGAACACCTCCAGGGATGGTGACTCCACCACTTCCCTGGGCAGCCTGTTCCAATGCTTGACTACCCTTTCAGTGAAGAAATTTTTCCTAATATCCAATCTAAACCTCCCCTGGCGCAACTTGAGGCCATTTCCTCTCGTCCTATCACTTGTTACTTGGGAGAAGAGACCAGCACCCRTCTCTCTACAGCCTCCTTTCAGRTAGTTGTAGAGAGCGATAAGGTCTCCCCTCAGCCTCCTCTTCTCCAGGCTAAACAACCCCAGCTCCCTCAGCCGCTCCTCATAAGACCTGTTCTCTAGACCCTTCACCAGCCTCGTCGCCCTTCTCTGGACACGCTCCAGCACCTCAATGTCCTTCTTGTAGTGAGGGGCCCAAAACTGAACRCAGTATTCGAGGTGCGGCCTCACCAGTGCCGAGTACAGGGGCAYGATCACCTCCCTRCTCCTKCTGGYCACACTAGTCCTGATACASGCCAGGATGCCGTTGGCCTTCTTGGCCACCTGGGCACACTGCCGGCTCATGTTCAGCCGGCCGTYGACCAGCACCCCCAGGTCCTTTTCCGCCGGGCAGCTTTCCAGCCACTCTTCCCTAAGCCTGTAGCGTTGCCCGGGGTTGTYGTGACCGAAGTGCAGGACCCGGCACTTGGCCTTGTTGAACCTCATGCAATTGGCCTCGGCCCATCGATCCAGCCTGTCCAGATCCCTCTGCAGAGCCTTCCTACCCTCAGGCAGATCAACACTCCCGCCCAGCTTGRTGTCATCTGCGAACTTACTGAGGGTGCACTCGATCCCCTTGTCCAGATCATTGATAAAAATGTTAAACAAGACCGGCCCCAAAACTGAGCCCTGGGGAACACCGCTCGTGACTGGCCGCCARCCGGATTTGACTCCATTCACCACAACTCTCTGGGCTCGGCTGTCCAGCCAGTTTTTTACCCAGCGAAGAGTACACCCGTCCAAGCCATGAGCCGCCAGCTTCTCCAGGAGAATGCTGTGGGAGACRGTRTCRAAGGCTTTGCTGAAGTCCAGGTAGACCACATCCACAGCCTTCCCCTCATCCACTAGGCGGGTCACTTAATAAATCCTTTTTACAGATTCATATAACTCTCACGCCTGCCACTCACCTCTGCAGCCTTCGAGAAAAAACTCTGTTTCCTGAAAATATGGGAACAATGCTGGAACTTTGTTTTTACTTATATTTTCATTAGGGACAGATTGTGTCTAGCAGGACATTTTCCTTCCCCCACTCTCTTTGTATTTCCTATACAAAGGTCAAGTGCAATCACAGACCACAGTGAAAAGGCTTAGAAGGCTCCAAAGGCTTAGGAGAAGTTATAAGAGTGGTGACTGGGCTACTGAATCCGGGTGGAAGAGACCKGTGTTGGGCAAAGAGTGGGTCTGAATGGAGTAATTTTTCCTCCGAATGGATGATTTTGTTCTTGTGGGGTAGAGCTCCCAGAAGCTGCTGCAGTTTACAGTGTGCTTAAATGACCCCTGAAACAGAACCAGGAGAGGAGTTACACTCCAGTGCGGTGATGAGGACGTTTACCTGGGCCTCAAAGTACTCTGAGAAGTACCCTGGAGTACTCTATAGCACTCCGGTGAGGGCACGCTCTGCTGAGGACTGTCAGAAAAGTCTGACCTCAAATCTCAGAGGCAGAGGCAAGAAATGTAGTTTGGACATTATAGGATGTGCTCCAGTGATTGAAATAGTGGATAAGCCAGTGCAGCTTATCTTGCAACAGATTTGTGAACCTAGTCCTTCATTTCCTTGGTCTTTCCTGACAAGTGCATTTAGATGTATCATTTTGTCTCCTGGGGAACATCTTGTACAAATGGGAAAAGATGTCTTCATTTTTTGGTTTTGGTATGGAAAATAATTCAAAGTTGTTTTAATTCAGCCATTTTTTTCTGTTTTGTTGCTGTTTCYGTGTGGATTTAGGTAGAGAGGGGAAAGAATGGGTTGAGCGGTCAAATGTAGGATTTAACTGTGAACGGAGCCTTACTCTCAACTCACATAAGCCCTTTTGGAATACCATGCTTTGTCCTCACTAAAAGGAAAATCTGTTCCTTCATGTGTTAGTTAACAAAGGTTAAGTAAAGCATATTACAACCTGAATTATACAGGGCTGTTGCAGCTTGCTTAAGTGTTAGCAGGTCAAAGAGAACACTGCATCYTTGATAATGTTTTAGTTTGACCTGCTAACAAATGTTAATACATCTGTCTTGTTCAATGCAGTTTTGTGTGTGAATGTGCRTGTATTTAATGACTAGAAAAGAAATGCTATATGTTAGATGAAAGTCCTTCAGAATTCAGCAAGTGTCATTTAAATGAACAGCAATAAATCACTGAGTACCAGAGTACACTACACATCCCCCATAGAGGACACAATGTTATGCAAATAAAGACTTTATGGACAATATTTCTGCAAATGTTATTCCATTTTTTAAGCTTTTCCGTACATAAATCCATTCAAAGCTAGACAACCCTATGAATTAACAATTGGCTGGATTCATYAAAGTGTTCATAACAAGCAGTAATTTTTTTATTCAGGGGAACGTTAGCAAATAAATGACAGCCCTATCAGTTTTTTAAATTCTATTAGCAAATATTCAAAGTGAGTCTTATTGTTTTAAGTACTTTTCATTATTTTTGCAGAAGAGGGTAGGCAATTAACGTTACGTTTATTGGCTTCTTGTGAGCAAATATTTATCTATTACCCCTCGGTTGTATGTTTCTATTGCACTAGCAGTGGTCCCTGACCCAACTGTAGTACACACTCTGCAAAGACTCAGAAGGAAGAAAATCCTTCACCACACAACTCACAACTTCCAAGTAAAAGACAGACACGACTGGTAGGTCCATTGCAACCAGAGGAAGCACAAAGAAACAGCGAGGCAATGCAGAGCTGCATGGGTGGCAGTGACCTCGGGGCACTGGCTGCCTAGCCACTGTCAGGGACTTGAAATATGAAGATGCTTGTTTGTGAATTTAAGATGTGAGCCACATTTTGCTAGTCCTTGAGAGCTAGCAGGAGCAGGCTCTTGAAGGCAAAGGTGAGGAGTTCATGGTTGAGATAAAAAGTGGGAGTGCTGGAGGTACACACAGAAAGGAGCAAGGTGTTAAAAGCAAATAGTCCAGGAAATGGTTGCAAGTCTGGGTGCATGTGAAATATCTCAAGCATTTGTAATGGCATGAGATTAATGAGTGTTCTAGCAGTATCCCAATATTGTGACTTTGCTCTGTGATGTCTTTTCCGTGCCAAATTCATCACTTCTCAATGCCCATTTCTCCAGAGGGGTCTTCTTTACAATGCAGAAGATAACAAAGGTCCTCTGAAAGAGGGAAATACATTGCTCTAGCCACTATAGAAGGCAATCACTGCACACCACCAGAACATATAGTAAAATGTAGGAAGGAAAAGGAAAATAAAAGGATTACAGCTGTAAACCAAAACAACTCTTTTTGAGGCATGCTGMAGTTTTTTGTTTTGTTTGGGGTATTTTTTTTTGCTTTTTGCCCCTCTTATTTTACAGATTACAAAGCTTTTCAACTTGTTATTAGCAGGCAGAATATCTTACTGTGTTGTCTGCAAATTCTTACTTGCACAGATTTGTAAGTAAAAAAAATAATCTATGTTTATTAAAGCATGTGCTATTCTCCACTTAACTAAGGAGATGAAAAGTCACAACTATGCTATGGTGTTTTATTAAAATACAAAAAATAGCAAGCTATCAGCACAAGCCAACTAAATAATGCTTCTTGTCTCCAGATTAGCCTACACACAGATTTATATTTACATTTGTATTTTATTTGGAAAAAAAATATCAGCCTTTATACCCCGTATAATCAGGCTTGATATTCCAGAAAGATTATCCATCTGCTGTTGCTGGAAGCACAACAACAACAAAATATATTAAAAAAACCACCAGTCCCACACATCAGACTTTTTAGAAACCTGCAGCACATCAGCACAGTATGTCCATAGAATTTCACAGTCCACAAAACAGCAAATATGTAAGAGTGACCACTTATTAAGACTGACATGTGGGATGTAGAAGTGACCACTTCAGCTATTCTTGTGTCCCTTAATTTCACTGATTCTGGAACCATCATGCTCACAAGAATCCTTTCTCAATGGGTGAATTGTCTAATAGTTCATCAATGCCCAGGGCCCATTTAATTTTTTAAGAATTGTCTCTACCTAAATAGGAATAACATGCTGTGCAATATGACTCAGTCCTGTGGATGACATTTACAGTCGGCCCTATTTTGAGCAGGAATTGGACCAGATGGCCTTTGGAGTTTTTTTTCCCACTTATTTGTTTTATAATTCTATATTTCCATGCAAATTTTTTGAAAACAGCAGTATCCTGCCATTAGCACTCCAAATGAACCACTATAATGTCATTGCTAGGAAGACACTGAAATCTTTGGTATATCTCTCTATTTTCTTCATAGCCTATGGCAGGGAAAAACATTCAAGGTATTCCAGAATAGTGGTTTACTYTTGCACCAGGTCAAAAAAAAAGGTGTAGCATGTCCTTAATATATTAACACATGTATATATTAATATAACAGTTATAACATGTTCATACAATATGTGAACAAAATATGTAAATGGTTGAATCTTTGTGCATGTGCTTTTTGTATTGCCATAGGTAAACTTGACTCTATGTTCAAGATGCTCTTCAGAACTGCACAATTTTACCTGTGCAGTTAGTATATGTGTTGGTTCTTTCTAGCAGAAAGATATAGGAACAGGTAAATCAGAAGGTGGGAATCCTGTTGACTTAAATCAATTTTTTTTCCCATGCTTATCCTGAACCCAGCTCACCTGAGAAGTGTGGGGAAACTTTGACACAGCAGGAGTAAACTGTCTGGTAGGAGCATCATCCACCATATATCATGGTGCCTGATAGTTGAGACAAGCTGTCTGCCTTGGTCTCACGTGAACAGTTCGTTCCACTGCTTGACACTTTTTTGGTGAAATGCTCTTTGCTTTGTGTGGATACATGCACATTCACACACAACAGGGCCTCAATCAAATAATTTACTGTATCATTCAGATGTGATGCTCCCAACCCATTGTTGGCCAATACTTTTGTGTCTTCSTAGAGTGTCTGAAAATTCTGACAGCCTGTCCCTGAAAAATTGGCCTATGTAGCAAAAAGTTGGAATGCACCAGGGGCACTTCATATATTAATTTAATATCCTGTCCACAAGTATAAATGCAGAAAAATGAGTGGTATAAAGGACTGGCAAAGCTACACTCAATGGTGCACCAAATAACTTCCACTGGCAAGACTGTTAGTTGTCTCACAGCAAAACTAAAAGCAAATATTGGACTTGAAATAATCCTGACTGGGTGGGAATCTGAAAGACAAAGCCAAGCATTAGTGAGCACGGGATGGAAATGAATAACTGATGGTTGGTGGCGTCAGAAATATGGTCAGGAGAGTGGAGCATATCCACACTTTAATACCTGTGCAGATGAGGAGCAAAAAGGATTGCAAAATGAAGATACAACCTGACTGGAGTAACTAGAGTGAGTAACTAGAAAGAGAGCATTGTCAAACATAGAGCTGAAAGACATGGTGAAAGACAAAGAAAAGAGGTAAAAATGTGAATTCCTTTCTAGCTAAGTTGCATTTAACCTTGTCATTCTTTCACCTTGTGATACTTTCCAGTTCATATTACTTATCAGAAGGAAATAAAAATCCATGCACTTAGATTCTGTTTTCTAAAATCGCACTGGCTTGATACAATACTGCTAATATACTGAATTCTAGCACCTGGTATCCTAAGTCTTTACATTCTTAGTTTTATGCCATCAATTCTGTATTGTTACAATTATTGTATCAAAGAAGACCAGAGGATGATATCAAAGCCTGTAGAAGCACATCCCATGTTCTAATAAACTTCAATGTAGGTTTAGACAATAGTACATCAAAATACTTTCATAGCTGTGAACAGGGTTTTTGAGTAGGGAGGCTCTTTAGGAAGGTTTTAAAATCATCATTGTGAAGGATTTGTATCCAGGGCAATAGAGATTTTTCTGGCTGTAGGTTGTACTATATTTTTAATATACATGTATTTGTGGTTCTTCTTATCAAAATGTGCCCAGAGGGCATGATGGAAGGATTAGTTCAGTATCTCCCACCTCAGCCCAGATCTAACAGCCAGTCCCAAAGTTCTCCGGTAGTTTTCTCCTTTATTCAGAAATCTTCTCTCCATGTTTCTGATATGGTGAAGGAAGAGTTTATAAAAATTTTCTTGCCGTGTGTCCTGGAAAAAATGCCTGTCTCCTAGTAGTTCACTCTTGGAGAATCATGTAATTTGAGAAACTGTCCTGGCATGAAGGTCTGATTTTTTTCTTTTTTAAAGTTTTTAATTGACCTCTTTTTTTAAAGCATGCTATTTAAGGATAGAAAAAGAATAAAGGTGACAAAAGTGGATTTTTTTAAACTCTTGTTTATATTCCCATTTACATTTGATTTATTTGTGTAGTTGAAATCATCAACAAAAATTTACAGTGAATAATAGAGCATAGATTTGTTGATAGCTTGCATCATCTCATGAATTAATAYCTCTCTATTATGTTTATGAAGGACAGTAAAATGTGTTATCTGGGTAGTTAATCAACCTAAGCCATTAGTGGTGAAATACTTTGAAATGTATACCAACTAATTATGTTGAGAACTATGTATCTTAAGAAATACCTTATGCTGCAGTACATTTATGCATACAGAAGAATACATTTTAAAAAATGTCTTTTAGTGAATCAAGATTTTTTGTTTTGCTTTCAATGTCTTTCTTTTATGTTACAGTGTATTGTATAATGTATTAAATAGAGACTAAATTAAAAAATCATTTAACATTCTTACAGTGTTGGTACAATTTGATATGACTGAACCATATTTGCTTGGATATTTTGCTGAAACATAATGCTACCAATATTAACACATTTCTGAGGGAGGTCTGGTTTTCAACAGTCGTATTTTCTGAGGATGTCAATATTCTCAGAAATCTTTTAAGTGAGCTAACTTATCTAGCAGCTTATCTAGCAGCCCTTATTTATGAAACTTCTTTCCATCTGAAAGGGAGTTAAATATTTTGGTGGTCATACATGGTGAAACCAGTAAGAATGAAACATTTGAAAGAAAGGATGTAGCTCAGGGTTTTTAATCAATATGTCTTCACCAAAAGATAGTACTTTTGAATTTTTCCAACATAGTATCATTTTGATTCACAAACTGATTCTCTTTTGGGAGATCTACACCCTGATTCTCAGCAAAAATAAATCAATATTGTCCAACTGACTTCCGTGAAATTGTAACACTGCAAACCAACTACAACTTTGGTCCATCTCTTCCATTAAAATTAATGGAAGAAAGATGTGTCCAAATGACCTAGAATACTTTGAATCTATATTTTCTTGCATTGTGTCAAAACAATGCTTTTAATAGTATATATCTTTTTATAGGTTGTGTGTATGAGTGAGTACTAAATGTGCTGAATGGCCTAAATGTAAACGGTGGTTGATTATTCCCATATGAGCCCGGTCTACTTCCAGTCCATCGGTTAGGATATAATAAAAGACTGTTTTCATCAAGGACTTGGCATTCTCTTGAAAACTAGATTTGGATATGACAGCAAGAATGAACATAGTAGAAATAGGGAAGTTAATCAACCTAAGCCAAAAGTCACAGCTCATATGAGCCTAGGACTCCACACTCTTAAAAAAATAAAATAAAAATAGTGTATTAACATCTCCTGGTGTTAACTAACAATGTGAAACAAACAAACAAACAAAAAGGTTCTTAAAATCTTTTCTTCTATTATTTACCATTTTTACATTTCACGTTGTGCAAATAAAATGACCCAATTTTTCATTAGCTTTATAAAGGTAGGACCTACAAACTGTACTTGTGTTAAGTAGTCCTTTACTCCATGGGTGGCCTCTGAGTAAGGCTGCCTGATCTTGTCTTGTATCTCTGGGCATTTCTGGGGAATTTTCTGTTTCTTAATCCTTTTCAGAGAAATTAGAGGGCAGCATGATATACTTCTACTCACATGAACTTTCAAAAAGTAGGTCTAAAAAATATATTTTCCCTCTTCCAGATTCTATTCACGTACTAGAGAAAATTCAGAGTGTGGCTTATCTAGATATTCGAATAACATGTGGACTGAAGTGACTCTTTATCATAGGACAATCCAACAGATATTGAATGACATAAGACCATTTTTAGCCATTTTGMTGCAGATAATATTGGCTTATGTGACAAAAAATAAGGGAATTGGGATATTACGAAAGAGTTTGTGGCTTTCACATTTTAGAACTTTTCTTCATAAATGTGGTCTGAACTCTTGCATATGTCTTTTCTCCCTATCCTTAGTTGTTAGACTTCTGGCACAGTGTATTGTGGATTATGTCCATACAGATATTCCTGTTGTCTCTCAAGAATGCATTTTGTATATTGTTTTGGATGGCTTTTAGACTAAGTTAATTCCCTTTGCTTTTGTACGTTCATAAGATTTATTGCTCTTCATTTGATGTGAAACTGCTTTCTGGTGGAGATGGATGGCAACTGTAAAAGGATTGGGCCCTCTGGAGAGTTATCTGCTAACCTAAAAATTGATCTTTTCTTTCAGATTTTATCACCCCCACATTTTGAGATGCCCATAGTTATAAAACTCCCTTAATTTCACTGGGAGACAGACAGAAGGTCAGAGCTTACCCTATGTGGAGCAATTTCTGGACTGATGCTTTTTATGGAATCCATAGCCCCTTCTGTGCAAAGTTCATGAACTGAGATCCAAGAGAAGCATGAGTTTATGTTCTAAATGATGCCTCTGACCTCTGATTAGCCTGCAAGAAAATTTCAATGAAAAATACTGATGAAAACATACATATTTTCGACCAAAAGCTTCTTTATTTCATGTTCATGCTTCAGAGAATATAACTTTCACTATGGAGTACTTGCATGTGTAAGCAAAATGTGAATACTGGAACATTTCTATCACGATCATGAGAAGCTAGTCTGAGTCTGTCCATCTTGTGGATCTGGGTGTAATGTCTTAGAGCATTCATTGGAACTGTACATTATACATTTTGCATTACATTTTCTATGATTAACTTTAGATTTGTTGTATTTGTTAATCCTTCAGACTTCAAGAAGGCCCTGTGTTGCTGGGGTTTGAACCCAGGTAGAATCTACTGATACATGTGGGTTTTGTAGGTAGTTACATGGAGCTTAGTGAGAGGAGCATGAGCTGCAGAAGGGTTGAAGACCCTGTCATGGAGACATCAGTCTGTGAGCATAAGATAAATTTACAACATACCTGCACGTTAATCTCTTAATGAAAAAATCCTGCATGTTTAGAAGTGGGGTGTTCACAATGGCTAACCTAGCCTTGGGGTTTTTTGGTGTGAAACTATCCCTGTGCTTGGTAGCAAGAGAGGCTCCAGCAGACAGTATTTCAAAGCAGTAGCCAGGAGACACTGCATGAGGAGGTTAGCCCCTGAGGCCAAAGATGGCCTTTGTAAATACCCTCCACTAGAGCTTTCATATTTTTACTGAAACCTGTGGTATACGAAACTGCATTCATTTGCTTAGGGAGCTGACTAGACACGTTACACAAKCCAGAAGTGTGTACCCAATTAACATGTTTGTTTCTGAGAGATGCTGTATTATAGTGAGAGACGAAGAGACTGCCATGTATCACATAATTAAAGAACCACAAAAATGAGCAAATRAAAAGCCAGTCTGAAAGAATGTCATAATATTTGAATGCTGTTATTTTTTAAAATTAAAAATGCAGAAAAATGTTAAGTCTTTTTATTTCTCTGAAAGCATTTTTAATTCAAAGGAAGACAATTTGGAGGACTAAATAAGTCAACTGTCATTTTGGTAAATATGCATTCTCATTTCTGCTTTGACTGTAGTTTTAGCTGAGAAAATCTGGGAAGTTGAAGCATTTTCTCTAGCACTGATATGTCTGAATCTGTCAGGAATGGCCTGACACTTATCACTTCTCCGTATCTCCAGGCAATGTGGAGCTTTCTCATTTGCAATTTACATGTAGCATAAGCAATTATATCCCAGTGTTTTAAGGAATTTCCAGGGACCCCAGATCGCTGTGTTGCACTGAGGTTTGCATGCAATGGCTACTTAACCTCTGTCAGCCACTCAGGCCATCACTTCCTTGGGAAAGAAGGAATCCTGAGTTCTGGTCCTTGTTCCCAACACTGTGGGTTACTTTGTCTTTTCCTTTGTGGCTAGAAAACAATCTTTTCTCAGACCACTGCAAGTCACACAGGGGGAACCAGTGGACAGTTGTGGGCTTGGGAACCAGGAGGACTTGCTCCATCCTAGCTGCCACTCTTTGCAGAAGCAGCAGTAGAAGACTTCTGTTAACAGACGTACCTCTGAGTGGGGCAGTCTGGGGACATCTTTAGTGAACCCAAAGCATAGCACATGCTCCTAGAAAGAAATATAAAATAAAAGTTCAAATTAAAGTTGCTTTTATACATCAGATGATTCTAAAACTTACTAACAATAATCTTATTTATGGCTAATTTTTTACAAATGAGTAAGGGCTTCTTAACTCTTATAAAGTTCATTTGATTAATGATATGCATTTTTTTTCTTGAGTATAGTTTTTTATTTTGAGCACAAATGAATACTGGCCTTAGCTGTAATATATGTGCTCTTTTCCATCCCCCTGTATTGTCATTAGGGAGTTTTCTGGCTACATGTGCTTTTTCACATCTGTCTGCTAAATTAGAGATTCCTGTATAAAATGTAGCACTCGGGAGCATTTTTTGGATTTGTGGCACTTTCTTGGGTCAACTTGGATCTGCAAAGCAACAGAGTCTTCAGTCCTGATTTTTTCCTCAATTGCACAGCATACATGACATTTCCAGTGAAATCAGTCTTATTTCATTGATATATCGGGGGACAGAGTTTTCTACCAGTTATTTTCATGCAAAACAGAGTTTAACCAGTTATTTTTGTACATGACAGCCTTGCAAATGCTCTTCACATTTATTTAGCCACATGTTGACAATTCTAAAGATGAGAAAATCTCTCTGAGCACAAACAGAATGTGAAATCTGACGTCTCTAAAACTTCATACTTCAGGGCTGAGAAATATCAGTGCGTTTTTTYCATTCATTTTACAGCATTTTTAGTTCTGTGTTTACACTAGAATACAAATGGCTTCTGAAAAGGAAAGCAGAGCATCTATAACTAGATCTATCATATATACTTGATAAAGAGGGATGTCATATGCATATTTTAGCTATCTCAGTATATAACATTATTATGATATCAAAGTTTTGCCACATTTCAGAAGACAGTCATATGGCATATTTTTAAACACCTGTGAAACCACCCGCTGCAGTAAATACATCCATTTCATAATACTACAATACAACTCAATGAAGCTGTGAGTACACATGAAAGGTATCATGTAAGCTTTAAATATAGCAAGTATATTCTGCATTTTWGAAAAGTGAGAGTCTACACTAAGAAGTTCACATGTATATTTCACCTCTTAGAAGAGGTGAAAAGAAATATGTGGAGGTATGTGAAATATTTAATCAACAAGAAGCATAAAAATAATAACAAAAATGCTAGGACAAATTTGTTTGTGGTATAAGTCAGCAGTGCCTATAGCTTTTTGGCACTGCCAATATGTTTCAGCTTAACTTCTGTAAGCAAACACCAAAGAATTTGCAATTTTAGGGGAGTATCTTTTAGCAGTTCAGACAATGACTTGTTTAAATAGAGTTGATCAACTTTTTTTACTAGGAAACTAGGTTAAGGGAAAAGTAAAAAGTATTTTCCAAATACATAAAAACATATTTTACATATTATTACTTTAAAATACATTTTAAATTCAAAAAAATCTAAAACCATTAAGCCTTCCCCACTCAACCTTTGCAATAGTAGGGGAAAATGTAACAGAACAGAATGGTAGGAACTAAAATGCAACAGAAAGGGTTCCTTCGTGTCTTATTTCCTGAAAAGAAATCAATGGAAATGACTGATATAATTTTTTAAAAATATTTTTCAGGAAACTTATGTGTATTTCTTCCTGATGAGTGTGCAATGTAGCAGTCACAGCTAACATAACACAAGTGCTAGGTGACATCCTGACAACAGAGAAGTCAACGCGATAATTGTCCAAGTTTCCTTCATGCATTCAAACTTCAGTTCTAATCCTATTTAAGTCAGTCTTGCCTCTCTAAAAGTCCTTTCAGGTTGATGTTTTCCATGACTAGTGAGTCTGTTTTGAATTTTCATAAAGCATTATAGGGGCTACTTACGCTATGACAGTGTGGGAAAGATATGCTCCTTTTGATATGATTTAAAAATAAATGTTCAAATGAATAAAAAATGTGACTGATGCCAACTTCATTGTCCTTGAAGAATGAAATAAAGTTGTTCAAGCTGAAATTAAGTTATTCTATATTAAATATGCTAATATGGAAAAGAAAGAATATTACATCGAAATTTAGGTGATTTGCCAAAGGTCGCACAGAAATCTGTAGGACAGATAGGAAATTAACCTAACTCCTGAGCTGTTAAGTACTTCATTGGCCTTTGGACCACTTTTTCTTGTTTTCGGGTTTCTAATGCAAAGATTATTTAGCTCAGTTTTATCATGATGTTAACTTGTCCAGATAGAATCTCCTACTAGTCTCAACTGTGAATTAAGTAACACAGACATTAATCAATGAAAATGAATGGAAATGCTTCATATGTTTTATGTCAGTGAGTTCTGGGAATGCAAAATAGCTTCAATGGAGTTATAGAAGAGAAAACCATGGACCATTAACTTTTGGAATTTCCTGATCTGAGTGGTCGATTGAGCAACCTCAATGCTGCATTTGACGCTAGACTTTGCATTTGACCGTGTATACATTTTATACACTTTCACATATTTTAATATAACCTGCATAGGGTATTTTCATTTCTGAAATAGTTGGAAGGCATGATTTTGTTCAGCAGGGGAAAGTTCATGGAGTACATATAGAGTGTGTATCTAGTTTGCCAAAGTATATTCAACTCTGAAATTTTCAGCAATACTGTATCTTAAAGGATTTACTTCTGGGATTCAATATGCATGTAAGGCATGTCTGGTTYTCCATCTTATAAAAGAAAAAAAATGTCTTGGTCAACCACAAATTTTAAACTTTAGCTCTGATACTATTGCACATGTATGGGTGGCCTCCCAGGTAAGTGCAGAGTTAGGCTGAAGTCAATGGGGCATGTGCAAACCATCAACACACATGTGTTAAATATCCCACTCTGACTGTACAGGGTGTGTAAGCTGATTATGTTCTCTACCTCATAACCTTGCCAGTCCTTCTAACTGTATAGATGTATGCCTGCTGTTCTGGTGGCCCCAGATTAAATTTAAGATAAAGARCCATCATATTTGTGAGTGCATGGGCACATTCAGTTGTGTTGGCCTGAGATCAAGCCTTTGAAATCATGTGTTGGAGGTAGAATTATGTAAAAATAACCCTTAGAAGGTTCTCAACTMACAAAGAGGACACTGAAATAACCCAAATACACCCTCTGAGGGCTGTGAGACCAGYGCCCAAGCAGAAAACATAACGCGGCTTTCAACTCTCTTCTAGCACTTCTATCCTCCTATACCAGCACTGACTATTTTTGTGACAACCAGGAGTCAATGTTAGCTTTGGAGCCCTGGCCCTCGACTCTTCTTTTAGCCACACTTTCCTTATGTTTATTCATCTAATGAAATGCATTAACATGTGCTATTTTTCAGTGACCGCTTGGGAAAAAATAATGGATTTTATTTATTTCTTTTTAAATGCAGCAGGTTTATCATCTTGGCTCTGCTGAGAACTATTTTTACGTTTTTTTTTACCTCTCCTGTATTAGGTTTTTAAGTCTGTGTACTGAGGACTGCATAAAAAAGCATCTTATTTACTATAATAGATTAAGCCACTGATTTACCAAGTCCAGCCTCCATAACAGCTATTACAGAGGAAGATGTCCCCTTTCACTCTTTTTTCTCTCTGCATCTGTGAAGTGCTTTGTACACAGCAAAATATGATATATTGGTGAGCACTTTAGATCACAAGCATGAGATCTGATTGCATTTAATTTGTATAATCGAAACAAAAAAGCAAAGAAAGCAAATCTTCCAGCATGTCAGATCAGGGAACAAAAAAACCTCCACATTGGCATGGAATGAAAGAGCTATAGAGAAAGAGTCTAGCTACTGGACATACATGATTTTGCCAACTTAATACAAAAAATAAATCAGGAGTGCCTTTTTGGATCTGCATSCAGTCAGGGTGGAGCAGGAAGGAAAAAGAGCTTTTAAGGAATGTTAAGGAYGTGACCTATAAATTAAGACATTCCTTAGCAGCTTTAAGCAACCTAGCCTAAGACCCAGTAGCACTTTGGCCATAGCAGCTACAAGAGCTCTGTTTGGGCTAATTATTGAGTATTTAATTTATTTCTTAGAGATTCTATTTCATGGGCTTTTGTTGCCCATGCTGAGCTCTGTGCTACTATGCCTGTGCTACTTGGACTATATGAACTAGCCAGCTTGAAGATAACTACACGACCTGCGGTTGAGACATCCTTCAGTAGCATGAAGGAGAATCTTTTCTCATGTCATTCACATAGGACTGGAAAAAGCATCTGCTCCTTATTTTATATAAGGAAAATAGCATATAACTGGCCTGCTCCAGGAGGTGCCCCAGTTGCAGTGAATTAGCAGCTGGGAGACAGAAGGTTTTTTTTTTCTCTTTTCCCAGACCATTGAGTTTTAGTCTCAATGTTACTACAGAATAACATAATATCTTGGACCGTGCAATGCTAATAAATATCTTTTACTTGAGAAAGATGGTTTGAGAATTTTTGTATCTCACCAAAAGAAAGTGATGATTTGTTCACTCACTTCTAATCCAAAAAGAAGAATATTCTGGCGTCCTCAGGTGGATRTCTCTGAGCAACTTGGCTAGCAGGTGCTCCAGCAGGCTGGGAAAGTGTAGAGGAAAGAAACCTTTAGGGAAGAATTTAGAACTATTATTTTGCCACTACCTGTTTCTGATTTCTATAGATGCTGGAATAATTAGGTGGTTAGGAGAGGGTGTTTCATTGTAATGTACTCCACAAAACTGCTTTTAATAAGAAAAAAAAGTTCTAGCAGTTTTTTTGCAAAGCAAAATTCTTCAAGGAAGAACCATATTCTAYCCTGGGAAAATTACTTAGGGAAGGATGCAGCAAAAATGTGTTTTGCTCACAGCAAAATTTGTAAACCTGGAGTGGATGAGAATAACATATTTCTGTGCTGTTTAAAATTGGCAAAAAGCCAGATTTTTCTGCCTCACTTTATTTTAACATTTTTGCAGTTGTATGGAATACTGTTACATTTATCTTGGGAGAGCTACACCGCTGGCATGAAGTTTCATGAAAGTGTGTAAGACTACAGAATGAAGCACATCATGRACCTGATTTTTTTGCACTAATTTATTTCACTAAGTGAAGCTAGGTACCACTTATTTACTTCAGGCTCAGAGAGTGGAGATTAAAGCAGGAGGCTTTAGCATGGCAGGGATGTGATGTCACGAGAGACTTTTTGACTTTATTAATTACTTTGAAAGTGCTAAAAAAAAATTAGTGCTATAAGGATTCCAAACAAAGGCAAAATATGTAGTTACATATAACCTTGCCTGAAGTTCTTTTTCAGGGAAGAAAGTTCTCAAATAAAATTAATTAGGAAACTGCCATATCTTRAAAATCAAAGTTAGATTGCTTCGTTGAAGAATTAAGGAATTAATGCCATTAATTTCTCCTTGCCAACATTAAGGAAGCAATGAAAATGAAGATTGGAAGTGTTCCATGGAAAATGGGGTTGGAACGTATGAATATTTAAATTTTTCTCTTTAGTGTTCTGAAAAAAATGTAATGTAAATAATTCTCTAGTATTTATTTTCAAATGGTTAAGCCTAAAGGAAGTCAATGTACTGAATACACATTAACACATATTGTAGCTCTTCTGAATTTGCTGCATAATTGTATTTCAGCAACTTGGATTTCACTGAAGGGGAAGTGGAGTGGAATCTTTTCTAACCTTGCGTCTCCAAAGTGATTTTGAAGGACTGTGCAGTTGTGCAGTGCCACCAGTTTGAGCTACTAGATAATCCAATTACTGTATGTTTAATATCAGAGAGATATGAAATGTAAAGCCTGATAAAATTACTCTAAAATTTTGACACTAAGTTAAATTTGTAAGCTTGGGCGTCCTGTGATGTGTTGCTGCACTGTMTGAATTCTAGCTTCTAATCAGGTACCTCCATCCCCGCTATACATACCCATGACTGTCCAAGGGGGAATGTGTGATTCAGTGTGGGACTTAAAGGAGCTGCGAGGTTGCCTGAGGTAGCCCTTAGAAAATGCTGAAGAGAGGCACACRGGCATAGCATCTATATTTCAGCTAGCTTCTGCCTAGGGGGCTGGCTGGGGGGCTGATGCAGTGTGGTCAGTGTTGGTGGGGCTGGAAGGGAGCAGGAACGCAGCTGTGTCACACGGTGATGGAGCCCAGGAGCTCGGGGCAGGTGATGGGTGCCAGCGCAGGCTTCACTGGGTGTTACCGCGCAGATGTCCAGCCCTCGTGCAATGTAACCGAAACACGACAGGTCAGCAGTTCACTATTGCACGGAGAGGCTTGGCACATGAGTGGTGGGTTTGGTGTGCGTTTGGGACATAAAGTCCATGAAATGTTTCTGAAGTGAGCGGGGTATATTGCAGGGGCTGACTGCTCATGTACAGCTCACTGATTTTTGTAACTGAATCTATCTCTCAAATAATTAAGCACAGTGAATAGTACACAAATTTAAATGTCAGCAGAACTTTTGCCAGCAACCCAGTATTTTGACAGTTGCAACTTATAATATATAAACATGGCAATTTCAGAGCAGATCATCATTTSGAATAAGAATATTTCTGACTGTTATATTTACGCTGAACACTCAGGTAAGTTTATAATGCTCATAAATGTTTAGGACCCTCAGCAACTAACCTAAATAATTTTATTTATTTAATTACTATTTTGAGAAAAAAAAAATGTTTTAGATTTTGGGTGCAAAAGCTGATCTTTCTTCATCACTCAAACCAGACTCAGAAATGATGCAGTTTTTGCTGTCACACCCTTTCCTCTTTTGCACACAACTGCTGTTGGACTGGAAAGATAATTTGTGCCCTGTGGCTATCTCAGAGATCATGGATGTAGAATTAGGTGATCTAGATTTTTTTTCACAGCCAGCAGGTAAAGATGATAAAGCTAAACACTGAGAACTATATTCTTAACTCTATAGTCCAAATTTATTTACCAGCTCTCTAATTTTGTGGTGCCTAATAGGGAATAGTTTGTACAGATCTTCATTCAGCTTGGATTTTGAGTGTTGGCCTAAAGACTTTTTTTTCTGTGATTTTTTTAATGTGGGGCAACCAATTTCCCAACAGTTTCAGCCTGGCTTCTGACCATAAGGAATCATTGACAAATGAACTGTACAGCTGTTGCCTTGCTTGCTAGTGAAATCTTTACCTAGGAAACCAGCAGCTGTAGGAATAATAGCTCCTAGCTAACAATAATAATAATTTATTACAATGTGCTAATTAGCTATCAATTGTCTTTCAGAACCCGTGGAGACTTTTCTGACCCTGGCTCCATTTAAGATTGCAATTTTAGCCATCCCTATCCCTCTGGTGAATTTAAAGACTTAGAGCAGACCAGCTCCTTCTCAAGAAAAAAAAGAAAGAGAGTCTCTTCTCTTGCCCATCCATGCCTAAGCACTGCTATCATCGTCCACCTGTGAAGGAGGCAGAGGTTTTTGAAGTTTTGTCTAATTCAGAACAAGGACCAGACTGACGTTGCAGTTTTCCACTGAATGCCCTAACAACACTGGTGTGGACTAAAAATTCATAACTACCTATGTGTTTACTGTACAAAGTCCGGATCTGATAGGTGCGATCTACGACTGAGGATCTGGGTTTGAGGTGTTAGGTGAGCAAAACCCWGGCTTTAGTTGCAAACTCTCTATTCTCAGAGCTTAATGTTGCAAGGAGTGATGTAGKTTTCGCACGTCTATGGATTGAAAAGTGCTGAAGTACTGGGTTATTCACCTTGCTGACACTTTAGTAAATAAGTKCTTGATTCCTATTTTGAACTTTTAGACTTTATAAATTCAGTAGTTACTTATTTTAGTGGATTTCTCAGGCTAATACATTGGTTGTACATGTGAGATGTGGCATATATGGGTGTTTCTCTTCTAAATTTAAAGCTGGTCACAGCTGCCCCTATTTCTGCCAAAAAGCTTCATTTGTTTTTTAGTTGCCAAAAATAATCATATGCTCCTTAAATCAAGAGTTTCAGCTGCTTCGTATCTCTGTTGACTTTCTGAAACATCCAGCTTTGCCTAGACTATTTCTGCATACAAACACGCTTTTCAATAAGGGATACATAGTAAGCTGAAAATATTAAATGCTAGAGTAAGAATTTTAATGGGAGTCACTGACATGCAGTTCTAAATAATAATTTATTTTCCTATGCTGGTTGCAGGGTCATCCACGTGCATAAATTCAGTTTTGAAAAGCTAACACATGAAAGTGAAGATTAAGCATCAGCTCAGTAGTTATGGTGCAGTCTGTGTTGTTTGGTCTAGAAATGAAAAAGCCAAGCAGGACTGTAGGTAGTGCCTCTGCTCAGTAGTCTGAATAGAAAAAATCCCCCTTATTTATTACACTCAAGTCTTGTGTCCCCTGCAAGAAATGCCAAAGGGAGTCCTTTTGTTTGGCAGATGCCTTATTATGAGTGTCCAGAGGCTGTATCAGTGAAAAAGAGAGAATTTATAGTATTTTACAGACTGATCAGGCAGCAGAATTAAACAGGCCAGCCATGCTCAAACCAAAGACACTTTTACCCTCCAGCTGCTTTTGAACACACAACAGTTGTGCAGGTATTTCTTGAATCAAATGGCTGGAGTCATTTTACGATGTGAAAAGGGTATAAATAGCAGCTGCTAGTTTACAAACATTATTTGTAGCTTGGAGAACTGACATCCCTGTTTTTTGATCCCCTAATTAGGCAGAATTTGAAAAAGTTGTGTTTAATTTGCAATTGACTTTAAAATCACAGAGTGTGTATTTCAGAATGACATTAAAAAGCTTTTAAATACCCTTCAGAGCTTAGTGCTCCTAAACTGGTCCCCAGTGGTAATTTTWGAAGTCAGATAGATCATAGAAGTTCACAGGACACAACCTAGTCACTGCTTTATTCTGCCAGGGTAAATCTTCAGGTGGAGGCATGTGCAGCCTGGGACTCTGCTCACTGTGAGCTAGAGGAGAGCAGGAGACTGATCACACGTAAGGGAGATCTTTTATGCAGGATGACTTGGAGGAAATATCTGAAAATCATGCATTAACAGGAGACATTTCACTATGGAACAGTGCAAAGAGTCGTAGCAAATGGTCATAGCCGTTTACCCACAACCTCTAAAGGAACTCAGATAAGGAATGCAAACATGGCAGCAGTAACTAAAATGGATTTCAGAGAGTTATGAGTCATTAAGCTTGTTTTCCATACTAGGAAAACCGGTGTAAACAATAATAAAGCCGAGAATGAATACACACACAGATTCAGTGGGAAAGAGCCACTACAGCTTTTGAAAAATAAAGTGTGTCCTCACAAATCCATTTGAGTTCTTTGAAGGAGTAAASGATCACGTGGATAGGGTTGCCCCGGTTCATATTGTGTATGAAGATTTTCAAATAAACTTTGTCAGGAGTCCTTACTAAAGCTTCTTAAAGAAATAAAGATATCATGGGATGAAAATTATCAAGAAGGTTAAGAATAAGCATAAATGGTCACTTTTTAGAATAGCATGGGATTACCGGTTGAGTCTCACAGGGACTTGTTCTAGAACTGGGCAGACAAAATTCATGTTGGTAGATGCAAAGTAATGCACTTGGGGAGTGCACCATGTAATTATATATACAGAATGGTGGGCTTTAAATTTGGCTCAGGAMGTCCCTAAACTGCTGACTGCCAGAAGCTGGGAGGTTTACAGGGGAATATAACTGTGTGTGTGCCCTAAATTTTATATGTTCTCCTTAAACATCTGCTACTGGCCACTGTCAGAGGCAGGAAACTGAGCTAGATGGACCTTTAGTCTGACTTAGTGCAGCTGTTCTTATATTCTGGGGAATGCAAGGGAAAGAAAGGAAATGTGATTTTTAATTTTTTTTTAACAGTTGAGATTGCAGCTAAAATTGAATGAAATTTCATAATACAAAGGTGAAAGCACTTTTTTAGCTCAAGGGCTTTCTCTACTGAATTTCAAAGGTCTGCAGCAAAGGCTTCCATTGCAAAAGTATCTCAGGAAAAAACCATAAACTTTCATAATTGAAGAGCAACCTAAACATTAGGGTTGCTTCTATTATTTAATGCTATTTATCATGCCTTAGACATTACTTCTAATAAGAGCTAAGATATTGATTTTTTTTTTTTTTCCTGAGGAAGACAAACCTGTATTGACTGACCAGATGAAACAATCTGTTGTAAGAGCTGGATTGGTGTGCACTGTTATCTTAGCGCACAGAGAGACAAAGTGGGGAACCACAGCTCTGCTCTGAGAAGAGGTGAGGGACAAWTACAGTCAATGCTGCAGAAGTTGAGGGAAACACAGAGGCAGAAAGTTGTATGATGTGGACCAAATCGTTCTTTACTGATCTGCACAGCAGAAAGGTTATACTGGAAGGAGCAGTTTTGTAATATTTTAACATGAGTTCAATGYAGAGCGGTTTCATCCTCCTTGTTTCCAGATGCTTGATGCCTTTCCAAACACAAGATGCCTAAATTAGAGATATTGTTAGTGTAGAACACAGGTACCTCTAGAAGATGAAGTCAGCTCACATAAGGTCAAAATTACTTTCTGGCATTTTCCTTGCTTAGTAAAAGCTGTGGGCAGTTGAGCTTTTAATTTAGATGTATAGTTTAAGAGTCTGAAATTAAGTGGGATGAATCTATGCCTATGTGCACTTCATCCTTCTCCACAATAGAGTACTTCAAGAGATGAAATCTGCACTGCAAGATGATCAATCCACTTCATTTGCTTCAAGCAAATATCCTATATACAGATAAGAGAGAACTTTTGTTTTGATGACAACAGCTATTATTTCAGTGTAAGTGTAATATACCTCTCATGCTGTTTTGAGTTGTATCTAAGTGAATTAAAAATATGGAGCTCTTCATAACCTTCAACAGGTGTGTGCATTTTCTGTTTTCTGGAAAGTGAACATTTTATTGGAGCGTACTAACTGGTTGATGAATTAAGTAACATCGCTAGAGAGGAAAAAGTAATCATCACAAAATTAATAAACATGTTCCTGATATACTTATTCTGATTCAGCATTTTTCCAAACTCACGCATGATGAGAAGCCATCTGAAAACCAACTGCTTGGCTACTACAGCATATCATCAGAAGCTTCACTGCAAATTCTTCTCTTCTGTCACATCTCCCTGCTGGGGAGGGAGTTGGGAAGATGATAACGTATAGAAGTGTGCTCACCTGCTATTTCAAACATTGCCATGAAGACTGCAGTACTGCCCAGAAGCCTTTCTGGGCTCTTTCTCTATATACTGTAGACGCAAAGATCTTAAGGGCAATGCTGAAAGTCTTCTTTGCATTTCTAGACTCTTGGCTAGGCTGCTCTATATGACATGGAATAAGTTGGTGGATAAAGGATGGGTAATGCATAGTCTGCCTTTGAGGTTCTTAGGCACATCTGTTTACTGAGCTCCATTTAGTTAGGTAGAATGATAAAACTTTAAGGTTGTGACTGCCTGATAATTTGTTACAGAATCCATCTTCTTCTAAATGGTGATTGCATCTCTATTTAATGAAGGGAAGTAGCCATCTTTCAGATCAATCTAAACTGTGAAAAATGTTTATACAAGTGCCTGTAGGTCAGAAAAAAGCTTTTTTCTTCTCTAAATCCTGTAAAATATGCAACTGGAGTAGTTTTATATGTGCAGTGAGATCCAAAAGGCTGAGGCACTAATTCTGTCAGTTGCATAAAACATTTTTTTTTTCCGAGAAGCTTATTGTTTTGCAAGGAAACTCAATTAGCAGAGTATGTATAATTGTGGGCATGGCATGTATTTCTTCCTTGGTGGGTCTCAGTGATGGCATCATCAGATAAAAGGATTAGCAGGAACTGTGCCATAGCAATGCAGATCTCTCACTTACCTGGAGAAAGCCTTCTGCTGTCTTGACAGCTGTGTAAAACTGTCAGCCAGGGGCGAAGAATCCTAACTTGCACTCTAATTTGGTTGAAACTTGAATGCATGGGAGAGTACAGCTATTACCTCTAGCCAAACAGAAATGAGTCAACATGTTGATAGCTTGAATGAATAAGCAACTTTTAAAGAAAGAGTGTTAACATAAGACTCAAATTACCATTCCCACTGCTGTCTTTTACAAACCTGAAACTCCCCTTCTCACAGGAGTGTTGTCTCCTCTGGGTCTACATGGATTGCTCATGAGCTGTGTGTGCGTGTAAGGGAGCTATATAATCTACATACCTTCTTCTTATATTTTTATATTATATATATTCTGAAATCCTTTAATAATCTCTGCAGCATGAACAGCAATTACAAAGGCAACCTCAGCACACTCTCTCTCACCCACAGATGAGCACTGGGCTGGGAATGAGACATTGGCTAGCTATCTGTGCATATGCTCAGCCCTAAATTTCTCTGCTTGACTGCCATTTTAAAAGTTCACTGCACTGGTTTCTGTGACATTTGTCTCCTACTTACTGGGAAAGAACCAACAACTCCATTTGTGCAGCGTTAGTAACTTGGGCTGTATTTGAATCAGCTGTCACAAGAAAGTGGAGTTAAGCTGCATAAATGTATGTGTGCATAGGGGGAAGGGATTCTTTGTCTGCTATAAGAAAATCATAAAAATTTAAAAGAGTCTTTGGAGGTATCTTGACTGCGCTGGTGGCACGTGCTTGGCATATGAAATGCTGGACACTTATTCCAGTGCTTGTTCCTAATTACAATCTCSTTATCATAAACAATTACCATTAAATGCAGTGCATGGTGGATAGGGGGAGGAAGAAGAAACCCAGGTAGGATTGTTTGGAGCTGCATGAGTCTGTGTTTGCCTCAGGCTTAGTTAGCTGTCAAGAAAACCCCTGGAGCACCCAGAATTCACAGGCTTTACGGCTGATCATAATCAATAAAGGCAAAAACCCAAGCCGGGGAAAGTGGGCAAACACGTGTTGTCCTCTTGACCATTGCAGGATAAAACTGTGTGCTGCTGAGTAATTGTAAAGAGATATGGGGGTCAGAAACATACACTGGCTTTAGGCACCTGTAAGTGGTGCATGAAGCTCTGATCAAAGTGAGATGATCACTGTGCGAGGCTGATGTCTGCTTTTCCGTGGTCAATAAGGATGTTTTGTTATTTGTGTCCTTTGGGCTCCTGTGTTTCTTTGCGTGGGGGCACAGGATGCTCCTCGGGGGAGGCAAAAGGCACAAAAGGTCAGGCTGCTGCTTGATGAATATCAGCTAACAGGGTGGATTGGCAGTGCTCTCGGCAACTCCTGGTGAGAGACAGTATTGCAGAAAGAGCAGTGGCTCATGTTCATGAGTGTAAAAGCTATCATCTGCCCTACTGCAGCAAATCCAGGTCTCTTTTTAAGATGGCTTTGGAGCAGACTTACAATGATGCTGTATTTAGTCAGTTTATCTATCAAAGTGAGCTAGATTTTGCTACCCTTTGCTGTCTGTAGTATCTTGCTCCATGCTTTGCCTTAATGAATTCTGGGGACTAATCACAGAACAAAAATCTGATTACCATTGTTAAATATGTCAGTACAAGGCCTTTATGAGTACGATGTTGAATACTGTAAGAGAACAGCTTTCTTCACAACATGATCCAGACCCAAGGTTTTAAGGCTCATGATGAAGTTAACATAGCTTAACAAACTCTAATACATCAGGTGAGGATGCTGCAGCCTAAACAATCTGTACAGTCAAAACCTCCACCATATGTCAGATGATTTAGTTGAGCATAACATGCTGGGAGTTATGGTAAACTTCATTATTTCTTCTGTTTTAAGAATACGCGTAGGGCCAGTCACCACAGAGCAGGTGATACAACTTTGTTATGTAYCCAAGACTTGCACATTAGAATCACTATATAAATATGTTCCGAGATACTAATGTCCTTTATGGTCTTGCTGTTGATCCTTTATGTCTGCACTTCCGTGCTATTGATAGATGAGAATTACAAGGAGCCACAGGAGTATTGCAAGTTTGGGATAAAAAGTAGAGGATGCAACCTCAGGCAACTGACGCTTTGTAATGCCAGAGGATGGGTGGATCAATACTTGGTATTATGGATCTCCAACAGTTACTGGAAGCATTATTTGAAATGTCTCTTTCTGTATGTGCGAAAAGGTGCTAGATCCCTTAAGAAGGAAAAGATTTGGATGTCTTGGCAGGTAATCATGATAGTTCTGTTTTAATAAATGACTTGTCCCTGTGCCTATGAGAAATTCTACGCTTTTGTATTCTTACACAGACAGATTGCACTCTGGTGTTCTATATTAGTCTGTTTTCAGTGAATTGACATTTGAGTACTTTTGAACAAGGACAGAATTCTGACCCCAGCTGAACAAATCCTGCAACCCCAAGTGTCTGCATACTTGACTGGCTGAGCTTATCTTTATATCATGTATTCTTGTTCATCACACTGCAGGGCGTATGTTTGCTTAGCATTTCTGCCTCTCGCCACCCGGCCCGGGTGGGCTTGCAGCCAACTCATTATCTACCCTCCTGTCACAGTGTCCGTCCTTAGAAAGATTGGCAGTATTAAAACCTTGTTGCTGTGGAAAGTTTGCTCAAAACCAGTTCCTTAGAAAAGATAAGCACGCAAAAATATGAATTTAGGTGGGGCTTCATTCTCATGGATTTTTATATAAGAATGAAAAGGGTGGCAGTGGAAATTGCAAGGAAGGAAAGGCCAATAAAATACAGAGAAGATCCTAGCCAGCTCTGTCATTTAACACTCGGTGGTTGTGATGTTGACTTTTGACTGATTTAATTGAATAGCAATTTATTGAGTCAGATTTCTTGGTTCCTTGAGAAAAGAACTTGCAAAAAAATCAGTGTTGCATCATTTGATACTATGTAGATAATGACTATAGAYGTGTAGTGGTTTTGAACATTCACTATTCTTTGTGACGGTAATAGGCAGGATTTTGTCCTTCTTAAGCCAAATCTTTGCTCCTGTCTGAAGACAATAGCAATCTTTTTATCTAGGAGAAGTTTGGGAAGGAAGAGATTTGTTGGTTTATCTTYTTTCCTGGAATAGTTATGACCTGTCATAAACAGTTGGAGTGGTGGTCACCTGCCTTCCAGTTGTTACTGGAGGSGTCTCTATTATATGGATCTCACAGAGACATCAATTACTTCCTTAAGCTGTGACAAGTGCCTTTARTCCTATGATAAAAAGCGTTTGCCATGGAGTTCAGATCTGTTGCCTGAGCCATGATACACCTTCTTTAAATTTTCTCATGATAAATATRTATTTTAAATTAAGGAAGACAATGTGAAGAGAGGAAACTAAAGCCTTGGAGAAAGCTTGAGTGAGCATCTGTCATTTTCCTCAGGATTTATAAGAACAAAATGGCTGCTGCAAAACCCCTTTTGGTAAATATACTGGAAAAGCAGGGGAATAAAATACAAACTGAGTATGTGGAAAAAGGCTGCACCTCTCACGTGCTAGCCAGTTCTGCGGTCTCTCACTCTTCGATGGAGTTCTTCCTGGACCCAGCAATCCTCACTGACAAATAGTTAATTGTAACCAATATGTGCTCTTTAAAAGGGTTTATTTTTAAAAGTTACTGTATTCAGTTAAAAAAGAAAGCATTTGCAAAAAAAMCCCCGAACCCAACAACCCCCAAACCAAACATTTCTCTCTCGCATGCACTGCTGCAACCAGCTCTAACTGTAGTCGTGGAGATCAGGGGCTTTATAGGCCCTCCAATAGGCGCTCCATTTTTTTTWAAAAAAGGGGACTTTAAAGTTTTCGTAGTCTAATCTCTAACCATATAAAGGTCCAATATTGGAATATACTGTGAGCTTGTTMTGAACTTGCTTCTGCTTTATACCAATGTCTTAGTGAGTCTTTTGCTCAGGGGAGTTGATTTAAATGACAACAAAATTTAAACTTTAGCCTAAATGTTGTTTTGTCTTAGTTTCTTCAGGGCTTTTTCTTCTGCATGATCCATCTTACCTAGCTTTATTTTGCCTCAATATTGCTGTCTTACTCATATCCTGAGATGGGGTTAATGGTAACACAAGCTGTAAGAAATAATTTTCTAGCCCTTTGTAAGCTCTTGGTAGTTATTAGAGGACCAGACAGCCTTAACCTGAGCTGACAAGTAATCACTCACAGTCACGGAAGTCTGAGAGAGTGCTGTCTTTTCATTCAAAATTGTGTAAAATAAGCCACTGCACAGCGTTACAGCCTGTGCCAACTGGCTGATGTTAGAGGCTATTACAGGAACTGTTCCCTGCGAAGGACACCGTTGTTAGATTTGAAATGTGACTTTGTGGCTTTTAAGTTTTTTTTGGCAGAGGCTGTATTTGTTGTCTGCTTGTAACCCACTGAGATATAAGGGTGTAATAAAAAGCGACTATTTCACTGAAAGTCTGTTTGCTTAAACTTTTCAATATTTCTGCAGAATTGACAAAAATTCTGTCTTCAATCTTATAATTAAAAAATAAATCCATAACTTTTATCTACACTATAACTGTCTTGAAGAGGCAGAACTATGTTAATTAAAATACAATTAATTTTCCTTGGGTTTCTTTTGAATTTCTTTTAAACATGTGTCCTAGTAAAAATGATCTTTGAAAACTTTGGCTAACTAAAAATGAACTTAAAATTTGGCAGTGCCATGATTATCTTCTTTCTTAGATATAAATATGCTGAGGATTTCTTCATTTGAGAGACCAGGAGCACCACCAGAAGATTTAAACTTCTTGAAATGCAAAACCCATTGACTAGTTGGAATTTTTCCCTAATTGAAGACTTTTCAAAATATACATTTTACAATCGTTCTGGAGCAGTAAAACCAGCTGGGATTGTTTGGAATGAATAATTACTTAGAAGTTAGCCAAGTTCAAGGGTATTCTTATCTGCTTTACTGTTCCAGCCACAATTTCACATAATTCTGTTACTTCATAGAGCTGACATCTCAAAACATATTTCTGACCACTGTCAGGCAGCTTTTCAAGTTCACACATGAAACCCCCTCAAGTGCAATGCACACTAAAGTAGTTTTCAGYTGATTTAGTTTTAGTGTGGAAGGAATGTAGCCTTTCCACCATAGTGGGATTTACCTTACTGCTAGTTTTTTTTTTCTTCTAGGACCTACTCAGGCCTCTTTTCTCAGGCAGAACTCCTATGGGGAGTAGAACCGAACATTTGCTTAAGTCAGGAGTGCTAAATTAGGCAAATACGGCATGGAAGAATTACCGCGACTTACCCAGGAGAGTCATATATTAGCAATTGCAAAACATGACAGTTCTCAGTGGAAGGAATCTTTCTTTCTCTTATAAAGCTCAGAGATGTAGCCCTGGCAAGGAGKTTAGTCTTTCTAGAGACTAGTTTACAACTTGCCGAGTACTGAGGTAGCCGATGGAAGAAAACTTTACAGACCAGCCCCAGTACGTTGCACGGCACAGATGGCTTTCTTTCTCCATAAATGAACCTTAGTTTTTTGAAGCTGGCAGAATCTGTGTTAGAAAAATTTCCAAGCTCAGTAGCAGCACTTCTGTGTACAGCTGTGGCTTACATCTGTCAAAGCTTGTCTCAAAGCAGTGGAGGCAGCTCAAAATTCCATCAACAGCACAGGACATAAATACTTGGCTACCAATACACTGTACCTCATAGCTTTTGGATCACTTCTATGCTGAAGGTAGCATACAGAGCACTGAATATTACAGGAATCTGTCAACACACTCAGTGCATTATTATTTATCATTTTGTTACTATGGGTGTCAGTCAGGCAAGTTTCTTCACGGTTTATCTTCCTACCGTACCTTCTTTATTATTTTTTTGCATTGAAATGCATGAAGAGAGCAGTGATCTGTGATGTCCGTGCTGTAAATTTCAACCTCATTCTAATGATAAAAGTTCTCTTGTTTCAAGCAGCTAGATTGTTGTCTTTTTCCTTGCTTTGGATACTCAGCCCATGATTTGAGAAATCCAAACACTTGTACAAAGCTTTAATGGATTGTAACCTACAAGTTTGTTCTCCTTGTTATAACTTCCTGAAGTTAAGTAATAAATTACTTTGTTAGGCAGTCAAAAATGGTGCAAGATGGCTATTAACGTTATCGCATTAATGCTAGCCAAAATGTCTCCACCTGAAGCTGTATATAGAAATGAAAATCAAAGGCTCAGTGAAATATAGCAGACATCACTGAATGTTAGATTTACAATGACTGTCTTGGATAGCTTTCTCTGAGATTTAAAGCCAATGAATATATTTTATCTGATTGTAACTTTTCCAGGAAAATAGAAGCTATGCATACAGTGCTCCTTCAGGCTTTACAGTATCAACTGTTTTTGGCATAGTTACTAACACAAATGAGTTCTTTTTCTCCTACCTGATGAATACCATAGTGATTTCTGTGACCAGAACACTAGACATTTTGATTATCTGCTATCAGCTAACAGTTATTTCCTGCTACTGAAAGATGCTTGCCAAATAAGTTTTTACAAAGTAGATATACAGAACTCCTTGTTTTGGAGTTTTCATGATGCTACTGAAAGCCTCCAGGAACTGAAAAGAAAGAGATTTTCTAAGTCCTTGGCGAGGGATCAGCGTAGCTCTGATAAAAGGATATGTAAATCCATGGTGGAAGATTTGAATCTATTGACAATAGTGACCACTTCTTTTTATCCTTAATTCTTGTTCTTATCTGAAATTTATAAATTGGTGAATTTAAAATATTTTACTTGAATTTCTGGTCAACAAGTCTCTATATTTCAAAACAATTGCCACACATGGTGTACAGTACTTCATGGTAGCCTTACTAAGGAAAAGATAAAATACTTTTATAGTTTTATAATAGACTGAACTGTTCACTTTTGAAAACAGAAAATAGTGCAAGGATGGATTTATGTCATACTATATCTGTTTTGTGTCTGGCTGTAGAAATTCAATCCTGTTTTCCCAAATTGCATTTTAAAAATAYATGTAATTTCTAGGTGCCAAGGGCTTTGACTGCGAAAAAAGCCTTCGGTCTGGAGATCTAGGAGCAGTGGCGTTTTGGAATGTATCTCAGTGTATCCTTATTGCTAATCCCAGCTCATAAAAGAATTAACTACCTGTTCAGTTTATACTTCTATAAGTCAGAAGGCTTTTATACCACCATATTGAAAGCCAGATGTCATGTGGCTGGGCTGTCTGCTGCTGGTACAGGGTAAGGTCCCCAGCCCCCTCCAGCCGCAGYGGGGTTGGGAAGCTGTGTGGATTGATGCATCCTTGGGAGCTGGAGCTCTCACTCCTGCTTGAGTTCAGATCCTGCTGGAGACTCCTGAGCTTGTTTTTTGGAAACTATGGAATTCCTTGTGACAATAAGCAGTGGGGAGGGAATGGGGAAGGAGAGAGGAAATAAAGAGGAAGAAGCTGGTAGGGAGCCAGTTTCTCTTGTACCTGCTGCCTGTCAGGTGGTGAAAAAGTATTTATTAACTGCAACCCAGCTCTATAGGCAAGCAGTGCAAGTTCCCCACCACAAGAAACAAAACATCAGTCTGATGGTACAGTATACTAATTTTTGTGTGCATCATTCTTTTGCGGACAGGTTTAGATGGGCATGTTTCTTACACAGGAAAGGTACCGTGAGTCATGACAAAGAAGAGAGGGGACATTTGAAATGAGTATAGACTTTGTTCATCAATCAGAGAGCTGAGCACAGCTGAAATTCAGGAGTCCTCTTGCTTGCAGACAGTTAAACACAAGATGTTCTGGATTGATGTTGCCTCCATAGGGTTTTCTACATACTCTGCAGCCCCAAGTGGTCAGAAGTCAGAGGCTAGGTTCTCAAGAGATGGGTGAAGAATGACTCTTTCAATATAACAAGCTAATTGTTTAAGTATAGCAACTAATTCGAACATTTCAAAGACTACTTTCAACTAAGTAGGTGATTCTCACATTTATGCTTTTCAATCTCTTGGAAACACATTTTCAGKTTTTTTCTGCTAATTGTTCTTTGCGTGAAGACTAGAAACAGCCAGGAAAAATAAAGAAATAAAGCAGAATGTCTTTTATAACTGCATGAATCGAGGAATGAGGGCTTTAAGTAAAAAGCGGATCATAATGAAACTTGCCATTAAAATTAATACATTTGGCTATACATTATGGGCCCGATGAAGGGTGAAGGGCAGCAGAAGGGCTGCTGACAGTGACAATCAGCCTGGATTTATAGAAAACCTTGGGAGAGACTAAATATTCACAGTATTCATTCTTGCACCGTAAAGTTCAGAATGGAAAGGGACACTGAAATGCCTGAGTATGCAGGTGTGTATGCTATGCATGAGTATGCCTGAGTGTGCTTACACCTCCCACCCAGCCCCAGGTCATCAGCAGAAGTGACTGCAGGAGTTTGTACTGGTCATTCCAGTATCAACTGGAGAGTTTTCATTGGGGAAGGAAGATGCTTGTGAAAAAAGGAGTATTCTTTCAACAGGTATAGTACTTTGAGTGGTGGGTGAATTGGTTTTGTTTCTGTATATTTTTCCCAGTGATGCTATACTAAGAAAAATACACTGATTTTTTTTCTTTTTTGGTGGTATTTTTGAAAAACAGCAAGTCTGGGATAGATTCGCTTTTAGTATCTGAATCAGAGTGAGCAGTCTTGAACTGCTAAGCCCCTAGAATGACACAGACATGAAAGGGATGCGTGTATCCTTTCACTGTGCTGAGATACTGGGATAATTATCTAACATACAGTTCCCTTTCAGTGCTTTTCAGTGCATTTTGAATGAAGAGACTGTGAGGACAGCTGATTTTAATCTGAGAATCCACTTTAAAGGGGCTCAGGAGATTCAGTGCTTATAGAGGAGCTAAGTGATACAGAAGTATTACTTACTCCTCAAATGGGAAGATGAAAATGAGAATCCTTAGATCATACAGAGTGGAAATAGATACCTTCTGATCTTCCCCCCAGGCTCAAAAAAAGACTGAATGAAGAGTATRGAAGGAAGCCGATGCCATATAGGACTGTCCTTTATCAGTGTTTTTTCATTCATTCCAGCGGACCTGAACTCCATATTCTAACTCCGGGAATATTGAAGGGCTAGAAAATCTGGTATAAGGGGAAATGGGGGCTTCCTGTTGAAACAATTAATTTATTGGCCTGGATTGCAGAGTGGAGAGCTCTATAAAATGTGTAACCGGCTAGTAATGATGCATGCTTAGACATAACTTGTATGTGTCTGACTGTCTGTGGCTTTTTACATCTGTATATTTTATCACACAGATCTAGCCCCTTCTTTTGGGGTTTTTGGCTTCACCTGTCTTATTGTTGCACCCAAGAGATGGGCCAGATTCTTATTGGGACTTTTGGAAACTGGCATAATATAAACAGCAACGTAAGGATAACTTACCGGAAAGAATAATGCAATCAGAATAGCTTCTCTTTGCTCCTCTTTGCTTTCCTTTGTTGTTGTATTTGTACAACAGGTTTACAACACTGTTTTGTGAGGTTCTTCTTCCCACCTCATGTGCATCTGCTGGTTCATACCAAGGGTACTAGAAAGTACCCAACACAGTTCAGAAGTGCTCAGCAAGCTCTAAATAGAATGAGTTTTATAGCAGTGATGTTGATGTTGCATAAGTAGCTGAAAAAACATCTCCTGAAAGAAAGAAATAAAAAAATCCAACCCTCGATACTTTCTTCAGGAAAGTTTGGCCTTAAGAATCCTGCATTTGGGAAGTAACAAAATTGAAACTGCTCTTTTAAAATAAATWAACTGGAGTATTTGATTCAGTCCTGTTTGTTATTTACAGTACTGCCTCTCCAAGAACAGTGCTAATTGACTTTTAATTGAGGATCAGGGTCATTGGCAGCAACAACATTTACACATGCAGCAGAAGAGCACATCTGGATCACTTTGTGTAAAATATGTCCTTGCTATGAATCAGACGAGTTGTATGTTAAAAGTTGGGGAGGTGTCATCTATTTCCTGTCCTCCCTTGTTCCCTTAGAAGAAAAGAATATTTGCATACTACAAACCATGCAGCAATAATTTTCTTTTTCATATTCAATGTATTTTTTTCCTCCTTTTTGACTCCCTTTTAGTTCTTAATCACTGGTTTTACTGGCAACTAGAAGAATGAGTTTGAAGTGGAAGCAGGTTAAGGTGATTGAAAAGCTCTGAGATGCCCTGTGGAATGGTCAGAAATGCACATGAAAATGATGAATAGTCACCTCCCTCAGACATCTTTCTTTCCTTCATATTCTTTCTGTATCACAGCAAAGACACAGAGACACTGAAGACAGAAAACGGAGATCCAGACTTACTCAGAGGAAGTAGGTGCTGACTTGATTTTTGTCTGAAATGCCTGGGTGCTGCCTAGCAACARATTAAAGAGTACATATGGAAACAAAATTGCGTATACTTGAAAATATAATTTTGAAAGCCTTAAAATCTGTTTCAAATAATGAAACAAAATCTACTTCTTTTCCCTTAATTTCAGAGCAAAAGAGGGCATTTTCATGCTGAGCTAATTCTGTCTGCTGGACCCCTCAGTCTTCAAGTTCTTTCTTTCTTGAAGAGGAAGCTTTTAAAAGCCTTGTGTGCTAGAGTTAGCTGGGACCAAGATTTGATGGGAAGGGTGATTTGAAACAGAAAGTTGATATGGTCAGATTGACAATAATATTTGGATGGATTTTGTCACAGTGATTTGGCATGAGCTGTGAGTCAAATACAGGGCTGATGAGAAWATTTGCAGGACAGCAAGTGTTAGTGAATCTATGCTGATTTTGATCTATGCTCAGCTTTTGACTTTCAAGTACTACTTTCTTCTAAGAGAAATTTTGGACGAGGAACTATCTTAGCAAACTATTTTCCATGGCTCGTACTGAACTGAATGGCTGCTATGGTCACTTCCAGCTCAGATTTGCAAGGCCACAGTCTGCATTTGAACTTTGATTTTACACAGATGGATGGAATATGTATTCCTGTGACACTATAGGCATATACATGTATGACTGCCCTCACCATGCCAGTAGGCCTTTCACAGCCTTGAAGACTATTGTGCCCCTTCAACAGCCAGACCTGAAAAATCCAACTAAGCTTGAACACTTGGAAAACATAAAGCCAGAGGAATGAAACAGCTGTGAGACTGCTTTTGTCTGYGTTGTTACTGGAGGTGAAGGAAAAGACAAGGAGAGATATGGTTTTGTTTTTATAGAACAGAAAATTGAAGGTAGCTCTGAAAATCTAAAAATAACTGCTCAGTTAGAAGAAAGGGACATAATTTTTGTTTCCAGCATGACTTCTAACATTTTTCCAAATTTTTCCATTGACTGTCTCCATCCCGCTCAACTCATGAATGAAGAGCACCTGCATGCTAAAATTCTGCTGTCACACATGCTGTGTGTTTCTTGTATTTATTTAACTTGTGTGCTCTGCTTTGGGAAATACACAATGCAAACAACACCCGTACTCTTTTATTCAGACAGGAATACAACAGTTCAAGCTAGTATGCAAAGATAATAAAATGTGAGCTAGCTTTAGCTACCTAATAATGAAACCTTTAGCTACCTAATAATGAAAGAATGAGAGAAGTTTTATGAGAGCAGAGGAAAGCAAAGGAATAAATCTCTTTTAGCAGAAAACAAATAAAACTTGTGATCAAATAAAAAATAGTTTTTCAGGAGGAGCAATATCGAAGAGAATACTGGAATCAAATATTCTTTTGCATTTCTCAGCCCATTTTAGTACAGAAACTAAGGAATTACCCTTATTTGCTGTCTCAGTTCTTATGTGGTACCAGTGGATCAGATTTTTTAGGCTCAGCAGGTCAGGAATCTGACAGTATCAGGGATCATCAACAGAGTTTTGTTTTCCCTAAATGGCATTTCTGGAACTGGAGTCCCCTATGGAGCAGGAGCTCTGAGCTTGTGTCTTTATTTCCTGTCCTCCTGTGATGTAGGGAATAAAATGTTTCTTTGAATGTTTGTTCTTGCTTGAGTGCAGCATGGAGACATTTGAGAATCAACAGTCCCTTGTGTTTACAGAAGCAGTCACTTCCCCACTGCATGCTGTCCAGGAATTACCACGCTAGTCAATTTAGGGTAAATTTGCAAAGTGGTGCACAGGGAGTCACACAGTTAAATCCCATTGATGTTAATGGGAGTCATGCAGCTAAATCCCTGCACATTGCTTTGTAATTTACCTCTTTGTGTTTCTCAAACCTACCAGCTCATGACTAATTTGTGTCTCTTCTAGAAAAGCTCTAACATGTTTTGGTAGTATATGGAATGGGCACAGTCTATCTATTATTCACACTATATCTGACATATAAATACTAAATTCCAAAGTACAGACATTGTCTGTAGTGATTGATATCTTCATATATCTGCCTATATGGTTTTCTTATCAGTTATAGAGTAGTGATAGTGAAAGCTAGCATCAACAACCACAGTCTTCAGAACCTCAACTTCTTTCAGAGAGGAAATGATATCACTAAAATTTTTGAAAACTAAATTAATCTCACTTACAATAAGGAAAAAAAAAAAGAAAGAAAAGATTTGTTTTAGTGAAAGCATAATGTCTTGAAAATTTGCTCAATAATTTCCGAAAATGTTTTTAACTTATTCTTTTATCTCCAGAATGGCTTGGGCTAGACTTTCTAAATTAATTTAATTTTTCTGAAGAGAAGTGCTTTTAGGTTCATTTGTGGGAAGGAGCAACTGCAAAGAATTAGTCAGTGTTTCTAAAAATGATGTTAAGAGAATGGTGAAGTGGCGAGATGCAGGCTTGAAAGTGCTTTGCCTCTGTGCATGTGTATATCTTACTTGGTGTTGTGGTGATGAGTATCATTGGGCATATTTACACCACAACAGAGTATGGTGCAAAGCTRCTCCAGTTATCCATGAGAATGCCAAAATATCCATACCGTGGATAGCCATGCAGGTATCAAAAGTAAAAAAGCTGTGTTGGTACAATACTGCACCCATACTAGTTAGCTCTAGCTCCAACAAAGATAATTAGTTCAGTTGCAGCACCCTGCTGATGTGGCAACACAGCTTCTGGTTCAAGAGCTGGCTCAGGTAGCAGTCTGCAAAGAGTCTTAACACCACCCTTCATTGTGTGGTGTAGGCATGTCCATAGAAACGCTCATAAGATAATGAGTGACTCTATTTTCTGTACAAGGTTTGGATGATTCCCAGTAAATGGGACTTAAAACTGCACCATGAATGCTGAGAGGAAAAAGAAAATATTGCTTCATTTATAGTGCTGATTCATCCACTGAATGGAAAATAAGCTATGAAATCATATCATTCAAGACTGTGTCATCAGACATACGTGCAGAGCAGCTAATTGAGGTGGAACAGGCAACCTGAAATAGAAATTCCATAACTGGTCTGTTGGGCACTAGAAAGTCTGAGACATACAGGATTGGCAACACAGGTCAAGCAGGTAAACCTACCGTTACCAACAGGTCTACCAGGAGTTTGTAATCATTTGGACCAGACACCAAGTTATAGAATCATAGAATGGCTTGGGTTGGAAGGGACCTTCAAAGATCATCTAGTCCAACCCCACTGCCATGGGCAGTGACATGGTTTACCAGGTCAGATCACTCAAAGCCCCGTTCAACCTGACCTTGAATATTTTCAATGATGGGGCATCCACAACTTCTCTGGGCAAGATGTTCCAGTGTCTCACCACCCTTATCATAAAAATATTTCTTCCTTATATCCAATCTAAATCTACACTCTTTCAGTTTAGAACTGTTGCCCCTTGTCCTGTCACTACAGGCCCTGGTAAAAAGTCTCTGACTTTCTTATAAGCCCCCTTCATACAGAGGCCGGAATAGGGTATCGGAAGTAATGGGAGTAAGATGTGCCTGTATCAGAAGGTTTCCATGTGATTACTACCAAAACCAATATTTTTGGTTTAGTCTTGGGTTTAAGATCATGGTGGGCAGCAACATTTATAATTTATCTTTTTTTAATAAATCTCCACCCAGTCCTAACTCACCACCCTCTTGTCTACTGCTATCACTCCATTGCTGCTTAACTAACAACAATCTTTCACCTTCAGCTCCACATTGCCTGGGTTTCAGTGTGGGTGTGATGGATGAAAGGCAGGTATTTAGGTGCAGACTACTTCCCTACAGAGGCTCACATCAGCATCAGCAGATTGAATATCATTTGCAGGACCATCCCTGCTTTTACCTGAAGCCCTAGACTATCTGCAGCAGCACACAGAGACTAGAGCAGAACCTTATAATATTTTTTCTTCCATGTTTTYAAAAAATAGCATGTGACTAATGACATTTTAGAAAGACTCCGCATTGCCATATTCTTAGAGGGATGGCAGGTTCATATGCTTGACATTTTGGTCTCTCCTCCTCTTGCAAACTTCCAGATACTGCTTCAAAGTACAGAAGCACAAACCTTTATCAAGAAATCAAACGTATGAGCATTTTGACCTGGGAAAAAGAATTTCCTCTTACCCTCGTTCAAGGAAATTGATATGTAGCTCTGGCAGAGACTTCTTCCCTTTTCCCTCCCTCCTTCCTTCTTGCTCTCCCTMCATTCCACATGCCTCTGAATGGATACTCCTAGCATGGAAAACACTGGCTGGTGTGATAAAGTTCGGGAAAGTCATAAGCAGCAAAAGAGGATTTTTATAAGAGAAAGTGAGGCAATTCTAGCCAATATTAGTGCCAGTGCTCCTTCAGACACTTTTCTAATCAAATAAACCAGCAAAATTAACAGTTAAAAAGAAGCTTACTAAACAAACTAGTGATAGCAGTAGGGGAAGTGTCCTTGGGAGTTTGTACCTGCATACAACCTAGACAGCACCTGATCTAATATTTTAGAAGGACCTTTTTGGTTAGGGAGTGGTTTCCATTTTTTCATGCTTTTGAGGCCAGAATGATATGGAAAGTGGACTTTTGCTAACTGGATGGAGAAATTGTCTATCTATTTGTTATTTAAAATGGTGCAATACTAGTCACTTGCAATTGCTAGAACAAATTGCTTGTGCGGTATTTTGCAGTTCACACCACAGTTGTCATATAGATGAGATGGGAAGAAGAGTATCTGTGTGACAGGAACCACTGCTAATAGGGCGACTGCTCCGTAAAGTCCTCCTCCTCTCTTTAGGCGTGTGTCTGGTAGAACTGACTCCTGCTTTGGAGAAGGAATGATCTGAAGACTAAAAGGCTGGGGAAAGCTGGGGAATGGAAGAGAACCACCCAGAGAAGAGACTGAAGGTCAACTATATGGCATTGTTTTGGAATGTGGGTTATTCAGAGGGTAGCCAAGAATATGGAAGAGAAAAGACAGGGAAGCAAATAGGATAARAGTAATGGAAAGTTGGAAAAGCAAGGTAGGGTTTATCTCAGTTAATGCTGAATGTGTCTGTCTGTCGGTAAATAGGTGCATCTTTCTGAGTGAGTTATCCTAAACTCTCTTTGTGTACTCATTGGAGGCAAATATGATCTTTGACTTCCCCTTTAGAATAAATAGAATCACCCTTCTACAGGTGTTTCTCTGTCTCCATTAACTGAAGGAAGTGTGAGCTGCTCACCTCAGACATGGATGTAGAATAATCTCACACAATTTCTTTTATTCTTAGTATATTTTAAACTTAAAAAAAACATGATGATTAGAAAAMAGTTGGGCTTTTTTTTTTAAGTTTTAGTGCTATGAAAAGCCTCCTAATTCTTCTCTTCTGTAATGTACCTACACTGCATTCGTTGCTCTCACTTTGATTCCCTGAATATGAAAGTTTCCAAAAAGTCATACGATTTTTGCACAGGAGTAAGGGTGTTAGCAGGACAAGCAACTCTTTAGGTGGGGGTTAGAAGTTGTTTGTAAGTAAGTTAGTCCTGTAAAAATACATGTCCATTGTCTTTTGTCTTTGGAATATGCAAGTCAGACTCTCATGGAGTCCTACAGAGTAAAAAGAATGGCAGACTTATTTATATTTGAATTAGAAAGTAGGTTGTAAATCTGTGTATTCTTGGCAGTATCTGGCTTCAGAAATGTTACATGCATATGGCACTAGCCTTTCTCTTAATGTTTTGATTTTTCTGTTTGACAATGTGATATTCCAAGATATGGAAGAGTCTGACATATCTGGGTCCCCCCAAACATCTGGACGGAGTAGGCAGAGCTATTATTGTTCACCAAAACCTGGCTTCCATGTTATATCCTTCCACTTAGATCTCAGGATTGCATCATGGGGTCTGGATTTGTTAATCTCTGCAGGCATCAAATCTATTCATAACAAGTGGTTTTGATTGACATGTGAGCAGCTGTGATAAACTGAAAGGGAAAAACTGAAATGCAGACTGCTGACTGACTGTGTTTCTCAGCATTGCGCCAGCTTGTTGTAACAGCAAAATCTGCTTTAAGATAAATAAACAGTAGGAGCTTTACAAACTTCTGGTTCAGTGTTCTGAATAGAAAGCCAATGTTCTGATATATTGCAGCCATGGCCAAAAGAAAAAGAAAAGAAAGAAAGAAAGAAGGAAGGAAAAAAAATCCTGGTTGAAAAGTAAGAGGACAACAGGGTTGTAATATACAAGTGTGCAGGAAAGAGATGGTRTAAAGCAGCAGGAGGAAACTAAGGGAGACTCAGCAGCAAGACTCCTATATTTTTGCCTATATTTTTGGGCTATTTTATAATTGCAATTAAAGTTCAACTGTAGTTATGCAACAAATATGGATATGCTTGAAATCCAGAGAGACAATCCTAGCCACAAGGAGTTGTGTCAAAAGAACGACAGAAAGCCCATCCAGCTGTGGTGTTACACAAAATTTCAGAGGAGCGGAGTTACAAGGCAGGTCCCTTCTTCGTCTCTTCTGTGTTTTGGCTGTGCTTCAACTGTTACATCTGTATTTACCAGGGGTTCCTCACATCATTACCACTTCTGTGCCCATGCAATAAGATACTCAGATCCAACAGCTCAAAATATTCTAGTTTTGAGGACAGACTAAGAAAAGATGTTTAAGCTGATATTAATAAAGGTTAATAAATATCACTGGAAAAGCAGACAACCAATCAGGGAAACTCAAGGTACCAATGAAAACCTGTGACCAGAAGGGTTAAAATCAGTAAAGAATTTCTTAAATGTGTCAGGAACAAACAATAGTTCAACAATTGTATCAGTTTGACACTAGATAAGGGTAGTAATCACAACATAGAAAAGGAAGTGTTCAACAAATATTTTTTGATCTGTTCTTGAAGAAAAGCAGGATGATGTATTCCTATGATAAAGTATTAAGGAAATACTTTCTACTGAGCGAGCAAATAGGGAGGACCATAAACATAAACAATGGAAGTTAAATATTTTTCTGAAATCAGCAGGACTGGCACCCTTCAGTGCCAAAGGAGTCAGAGTGAGGAGACTGAATTTGTTTCTCTTATTCACAAATCTTGCAACACTGAGGAACTTCAGGAATCCTTCAGAAATCAGTAAAACATTCTGTATTGATTGGTAGTGAGAGAGAAGTCACTGATCTTTGGAAAAACTGGGGAAAGTCTAATCTGGAAAATAGTAAGTGATAGTAAAAATAATGCAATTATCAAGATTTTATGAAAAATAGGACATGTAAAACTTGAAATCTATTTAATCAGATTACAGCGGTACCTGATTAAAGTAAATGCCTTGTCTAATGTAGGTGTCTCACTTGTTCATATGTTTTAGTGAAGACTGTGAGCATTTATTTATCTTCTGTACGTAATAGTAGAAGGAGGTGGAATCCTTTGTAAGGCTTCGGCAGGAATTGTTATCCATCAAAGTTTAAGCACCTACATTTGTATTCATCTCAACTTTTATAAACAATTAGTTGTTTAATACAAGCTAATCATCTAGGCTTCTATGGAGAGACATAGTTGCCTTCAGAAGACAATTAATCCCGTTCTGAAATTGTTATCTGAATTAGGGTATCTAAAATGGTCTGAAGGTGCGCATCTCTCCTTCCTTGTCTGGGAATCCTGGACAACTATTTTAGTCTAGATATCCAGTTTCAAGAGAGAAATCTATCTCCTGACTTAGGCAGGATCTCCCCTCCATCATAGGTACTGTCTCTACAATGACTATGAAGGCACTGTAGAAGCAGTGGTTACTAGACACAAACTGGAATCTTACATTAAGTAGATTGGACATTTGGATATTTCACAAGTCCTTCAGGGCTTTCAGATCTCTTTTAAATCAGGAAGTTTTGAGAAAATGTTCAAATGCATGTTAGACATATGCTCCACCTCCCCACCCATTTAGCAAAATAACAAGGTGCATTGTGTCCTAAAGTATTCAACTACACTCCACTCTATTTTTAGACTCATGGCTTTCAAACAGAAGTTATTTATAGGTTTGTCCAGCCACAAAAGAAGGTGAAAGTGATGTAGACAGTACAYAGAAGTATGGAAACTGTCAAGAAGAAAGGAATGATTAACATAATATAGTACTCTGTAAATGAAATAAAAAACTGGTTTACTGATAGATCTCCAAGTGTTACATATGGGAATTCATCATCCTGTGATGCGTTTCTAGGCCAAATATTATTTGATACTCCTGTCAGCATTATGAAAATATAAAATAAATGCTGGTAAGACATATATATCACAAAGACTTAGCAGGATAAATAAATAATACAGGTGAATGTGAATTATTTGGCTAAGAAACATTGAAAATACTGCTTTTGATACTGCCAAATAAAACGTCACACATCTGGGAAGAAAAAACACAGGTCAATTCTACAGTATGTCAGACAATGCTCTGGAAGGTGAGAAAGGCTTTCCAGAATTGGGTAAAGACCTGTCTGAATATGATTTTACCATGATGCTACAAGAAAAAAAATATCCTTGAATAAGACTAGAGAAAGTTAGGCAGGAACAGGGAATGGTATTCTGCAAATACAGTGAGTAGCGTCCCTGCCATAATACTGAGTCCCGTTAGTGCATCTATGCTTTAGAAAGGAGATTAACAGGAAGGATAAAATTGGAAGAGCTACAATGTTGATCTTCTGTCTCATAAGGCCCATGAGATCTGCATGTGCAAAAGAAGGGGAAGAGATGATTTTATTGCATCAACCAGTATTTTCATAAGGGAGGTGAAATCTAATCGTTAAAAATGGCCTAATCTGGTCAGAGTGGTGGGAAGAAAGCTAAAGGTGGGAAACTTTCATTAAATTAAACGATTGATGAAAGAACTAGAAATGAACTGCAAATATTAACAGTGGAAGTAGACACTGGGCTAATATTGTGTAAGTGGTGGCAGATTATCTATCACTAGGAATATTTTAAAATTATGGGTATATGTCTTTTTAATGACTGCTTTAATTCAGACAGACACTGTGGAGTTGCTGCAGAAATTAGCAGGTGAAGATCTGCTCCCTTGATATGCAAGTGTTAGATTAGATAATCACAACAGTTCTTCTAGGCTTCAAATCTAATAATATTTATAAACATTTTGTAAAGGATAATATGCATTGAGTTACCTCTCTCATTAACTGCTCTGCTCCCTCTGAGGCCTTTGCTTTTTGAACAGTACAGTCCTTTGACAAGGTAAAGTCCTCATCTCAATTTTTAGATGAAAATATAATTTTTTTTATATTTGTTGTTGCAGTTCTATCATTGTTCATGTTCATTTCTGTGCACTTTGTTCTTTCTACTGTAATAAAGAACACTGAATTTCCAGAGAGATAGTGAGATCTATTAATGTAGTAATAAAGCCTTCTCCAGTATAAGTCCCGTAATGAATTCCATAATGTGTTATTTGGGTCTAAGTTTAAGTACTTCACGCTTCGTCTTACCCTTATTCAACATCAGTTTCACAAAAAAGCAGACTCACAGAGCAAAACGAAATATCCAGTGGGCTCTACTATATTTTTTTATATAATAAATTTAGAGTAAGTGATTTTAAAGGAAGGATTTATGCAGTACAAGAAGGTGTGAGTGGCACAGGAAATATGAGGGAACACAGAAGCTGCTAATGAGAAAAGAAGAAATTACAAAAATGACAAAGAAGTGTTTCTGCTCTGAGAAATTAATGAACCTGCACAAACTTAGTCTCCTGAGACTAAGGTGAAATAGTTTCTTTAAGGCTGGTCCCCAAAAGGAAAGCAATGTGACTGAAAATATGATTAAATAAAGTTCTCATTAGTAAGTAGACAATAAAATTAATAGCAAATGCTCCAGCAGAAGAAGCTTTAAGAGTGATGACACAGACCATTGGATCAAAGATGGTAAGTAAAATGGCTATAATTTACAGAATATTTGGGAGAGCTTCTTTTTCCAGCAGGTAGTGTCTTTTTAGATGAATCTTCAGCAGAGCCCAATCTGTTTACCTCTTCTCGGTTTTACTGCCAGTGAGATCTGGAGTGAGAGAGAAATATTAGTCCTTACCCTAAACAAAGGAGAAGTTTCTCTGGTTGTTGGCACAAGTATCTCCAGCACAACAGGATGTTCGGATTGTCTACTCTGTCTTCTGCTCTGCTCTCTTTACATCCTCTGCAACTCCAAGGTTAAGTGCTGTTGTTGTCCACCTTTTACACAGATTACCAGACAGTCAAATTGAAAAAAGCTCCTATCAAAGATGATGGGTCACATACTTAATTTGCTTGGGGTAAATTAAAGCAGAAAATTAGTAGCTGAATTTAATCAGTCTGGCTATCTATGAAGCTCCATGCRTTAATACCACCTGGTATAGTGCATAGTCTGTGCCATGAATCAAGGAATGGCTCTGCAGATTTGTGTTCACCTTTACAGAACAGACTAGGTCTCCTCTACAACTATTAAATGATTAAAATTATCAATTATGGTCAAAGAGTTTTACTGTGCTACTTTATGGAGTGGCTAAAACAGCAGCTGAAATAGAGCTGGCTACATTACTCCTTGCTCGTCCTTAGATTATACACTCTTGTGGTGAGGCGTGTTGAAAGTGTTTCTATGTTACCTAACACAAACGGATGCTGGTTCAGGACTGTGGTTTCTAAGTACCGTTGTGCTCCAAATCTCATTGCTCCTGATCTGCAGCATGTCCTGGGAGAAAAACAAACTAAAGTAAATAACTCTGTAACATTTTGAAAAGAAAGTAAAGTGTGAGAATAATGATTTTTTTTTTTTTAAGACACAGAAAAGTAATCCTTCCTTCTCCCTAAACATGACATTTTTTCCATTTTCTCATACATCTCTCTTTTTCTGGGTTGCAGCCAAGACTGAAAGCAGGAAATACAAGTATATTTACAAGAAAGTCTTACTTGTAATTTTCTATTCAAGTGTGTAACCACAACAACAGGACTCAATTCAGCTCACCTTAACGTCTTGGAGAGTGCTGGTACTAAACCTCTACATGTTATGAGGGATGCAAACTACCAGGGAGAAGTGGTGACAGGAGGAAAAAATATGCATGGTACAAGGGGTAACGGCAATTCAAAGCAGATGAAAAAGAAGAAAGGAGTGAATTTTCTCTGTCCCTTTCTTTTCCTTAGGCAAAACACCTATAGTCTTAACTGGGCTTGTGGAAGTGGAGTTGGACTCAAAAGAAGGACTCTGTTCAATGGTCTGTTTGCTTGTTATACAGTAAGATCTTTGCATTCTTTTATTCTGCAAAGGAACTGTGAAACAAAAGTGGACTTGGGAGTCTACCCCAGACTCCATTAGGGGAGACCTTGATGCAGGAATCTGCCCCATCACACTTGTGTCTGGCTCTGCAGCACCTTTGGGCTCCTCAGACACTGTGGTGGGTGGTGGCTGGGCAGCAGGGAGGTGTGATGGAGAAACACTGCCACACTGGTAGTGCAGCTTCAGGGGCCTCTGGGGCAGCCACCAGAGCCACCGAGCAAGCTCTTTCCACCAGTCCCAGGGAGGGGTAAGGACCTCTGCATGGAGGAGCATTGGTATAGAGGAAACCAGGCAAAATGGTCCAAGAGGATGAGAGTCATAAAATCAGAACCCAGTGCCACGACTGCGAGGGACAGGATGAGTTTGTGTGGCAGTGATCAAGAGAATGAAACTAAAACAAGCCTCAGGCACCAGTTGTCCGCAGTGCTGAAAAATTATTAGCAGCTTTGTGTCATTCAAAYGCTGGTGTAAGCACAAGGGGATGGGGGTCTCCACCTTGCCGTGGCTAGAGTTGTGTGAGACATACAGGCACTGCAAAACACGTGAGTTTTGCCTTTATGCATTGTTTGCGTAAAGGGCGAAGACACTTACACTTGGCTCCTGTTCACCTTCAGTGTGAAACATATTTCTGCAGGCAGCATTTGAAAAAAATGAGGCTCCATTAGGTAGGATTTGGTCTGGGGGAAAATGAGGAAGGGGGATGAGGGAAGCAAACAGAACTCAGAGAAAGGCACAAAAGAAAAGCCAGCTGTGGAGACTCTTTATTTTTAATGCTAAAAGGTATTGTGATCCAAAGCATTCAGACGCAGTAAAGAATTTGATATCTCAGGAGAAAAAGAGCAGACAAATGGGATATTCAGTCACATCTAAGTGGAAACATATTTTTGTGAGCCATAGTGTTCGTGCGCTTCAGTCTTCCTTAGCGACTTCTCCTTCACAGTACCAGCGAGGGGGGACCTATGAAAATATGTTCTTTCTTTCTTACAGATACTGAGAGAGTTGAAAGGCATGTGTCCACAAAATGAAAGCTATTTCTAACATTCTAACATTTCTGGAGATATATGTCCCCTTATGAAAAGGAAATTGAAGACAAAAGAAAACTGATCAAATAATGTATGGAACATTTAAGCATATTGCTTAAATGAATGCATATTGAAAATGAATGCACTGAACATTTAAGATTGGAGCTCTGTTTTGGAAAAGGGCCTGAGAATTAGAAATTTGGCTCCATTCTGAATTAAAAAGAAAATGTTGATTTTTTTAACTGAGTAGAATTTCCCATTAAAATGTTTCTGCTTGAAAAAAGTTCTCTTTAATGCTGCTTTATGRTCTAAAGGAGATCAGATAGCTGCTGTGGAGTAGTGCCTGTTTTTCTCCATTAGCCATAGAGTGCAAGATGAGAATGGCCTTGCAGATTCAGGCACCTAAATTTAGGTGCATGTGTGTGTTCACCTGTAAGCTGGGCTTATAAACTTCTGTTATAGACAATGGAATTTTAATCTGAARTGCATGGAGCTTTGGAGTTGGTTGGTCTCACCACAAGGCAGATGCCTACACGCTGGCAGCTGAACTGCCCTCAAATCTCTACTGACTGCATGGGCTTCAGTTGGGATTCAGACACCAGGGACTAGCAGCTCATGTATAAGAAAAAAAAGATGTTTTTCTGACTTCCARGTGCTTCTTCAAAAATGAGGCTCTTCTCCCTGAGGTCTTTGTCAAATCTGCCATGCCTGTCTGGAAATCTTAGGGTATCCTATGCCATTTCAAACAGTGTTAGGTGCCTATCCCACCTGAGAGCACCCACCCCTCCCCAAACTGTCATGATGGCTTAGGTGCACAACACTCATCTACCCCTAAATGTAGGTGTCTGAATCCCCAAGTTGAATCTGACCGTAGGAGTGCAGTTTAGTTTGTTAAGMACAAGCGTCAGGTGCTGTTTCAGATGCCGTAGGGTATCTGGGACATCCACATGAGGCTGGTTGATACTGCAAGGCATTTCTGGAAGAACCATACTCTTCTGGACTGACCGTGTCAGGCTGAGTGGGACACTCTGCAAGCTAGATTTTGTCATTATAGACATTGAAAGTCAGGTGATGTGAATCTCACCCTGGTGAAAACCTTGCAATAAAACAATTAAGTGAACATCCAATGTTTTGAAAATTGTTGTTGACAAAAACATTCTGAAGKAGCGATCTCTCTTTCAAGCTTAAGAGGTACTGTGTCTTGATAGTGTCTGCGTAAGTAGCTTAATAGAACAGTTTATTTTTCTTGTGTTTTTAATTCTCCTGAACATTTGCTTGCATGTTCTGCAAGAGTGAATCCCAGGATTCCTGGGGGCCAGAAGCTTGCATGCAGAATAGTAAAAAAGCAGTTCCACTGATTCATCTGGGTGAAAATCTTTGTATATTTAAGTGAAAGGACTAGATAACTTTCATCTAGTAGAAAATATCATCCACACCTCAGTAGCTGATGTGAGAACCTGAATTCTGTCTAACAAACAGTCCTAGGTACCATATCTGTTTTCATAACTTTTATCCTACAACATTCTCCTCCTCCAGTTTGAAATAATTATGAATTGTCTGGTCTTACATATCCCATGTAGTATTTTTTCATTGGCTTTCTTTAGCTTTCAGACATCCCTGTATACACAATTGCATTCTCTTTCCTCCTTGCTCTTTTTGCCAAATGCTTGGTGGGTGTAATTTGATATAATTCCATTGATGTGAGTGTAACTTTTCTGATTTACACTGGCTGAGGCTTTCCCTCAGCTTGATATGTTATAATGTCCCATTTCTGTGATTATTATTGTATTATAGCTTTCACTAAACTTTTCAGTGTCATAATTTGGAAACACTGAAAAACAACACTTTAACTTTTAAAGAACAATAATCAGCGCTTCTGGATTCTTCTTTTTTCCAGTTTAAGCACTGGCCCATAAATATCCCATTAACAAGAATCTGTTGCAAGTGTTTTCATTGTTTTCTCTTTGCTTTGCGGTGAGCTAAGTGTTTCTGAATTTCCTGGGCGGATGCATCAGACTGTGACATGCTGAATCTGGTTTTATCAGTTTTATTCTGTTTAAGCTATTTTAAATGCAGCTTGAGGTATGTAGCTATATCATTATTATTATAATTATTATTATTGCTATTGTGATTACTGTCACTCTTTTTATTGCTGTTATTATCAGCATTTGGGAACTACTGATTGTCAGTTCTGTACTGAGAATAACTTAGCATAACTCCAAGCAGTTTAGCCAGGAGAAGCCTTGGTTTTGCTTTGGTTTTGGTTTGTAAGGCTGGTGGTGACAGGAATACTGTGGGATTCCAGCTGTTGCAATGTTTGGAGTGCAAGCGCTATTTGTCCAGCCATGGGACAGAGATTTCAGTAAGAGGTCACACTTCTTTGTTAGTTGAACAAAACACTGACTTTCACAACACCTACATGTTCTTTCTTGTTCCAGAAACTCCTATGAGCCAGAAACATTTGTTGCAATGTGAAATGTTCTGTGAGATAATGATAGCTTTGCAGAAATCTGGAAATATGTAGTGGGTCAGGAGCTTCCCTTTTCGTGAGCTTACATTTATAGATGTGTTCAGCATTACTTAATAAAGAATATAATAGACATTATGAATCCAAGGATACTGGTCCCGGGTATTATAGAGTTCCTTAATGGCACCTTGGTTTAACAAATGGGAGAAAAAAGTTTGAGGTGTAGAAAGCATTAATTAAAGGAGCAAACTTTGGGTATGCCCTGCTGAAGATTTAAAGGATGATCTGGGGAGCACTGTCCCTGCGGTTAGCACCACCTCATGTGATCATCCAACGCAGAGGTACCACACAGCTGTGCAGCTCAGGACACAAGGCAGCACTGAACTAGAAACTCTGTGGCCAGGTTTGCACAGAGCTGTGCCTGCTCCTAAAGCAGTGCTGGGAGGATGTGCAGGTTAGCTTGAGCATGTCAGTGTGGCTGAACAGCCTTTGGATCAGAGCAGGTTTGCACTCCTCCAGTGTGAGCTGCTGTTCCTGCAGTATACGGTCCAACTCAGTGCTTTTAGAGACATTCCCAAAGTTGACTAACGAAAGGCCTAAAAAAGTAGAAAGAGTTTTAGAATACACTACAGTTTTAAAAGGATTGTATATTTACATTTAGTTGAAGAAAAAGATCAACTTATATTAAAGTTCCATGCTTGAGTGTCATAAATGAGAGTTTTTTCAAGCTCTTCTTCCATATCTTTTGGGCAAGCCTCTCAGTTCTTATAGGCCTAACAACTGCTCACTGTTCTGGGCTATTGGAAAGGCTAACTCATTATTACTTTGTAATCCTAAACTATAAAACACTCTGTAAATATGTGCTATTAACTACACCTATTTGTTATGCAAGGCAGGGCTGGGAACACTTCCAGAACCAAATCAATCGCACTCCGCAGTTTTGATTTTGTGATATCTAGCTATTGGTTTCAGAGATACCTCAGGGCTTTCTAAATGGCCTTGGTCAAATATTTACATCAACTCCATTAATCTTTCTGTCTGGCTTTATAATTAATTGTAAAATTATTTCCCTATGTAGCAACCTATTCTTGTCTCCAACAGTTTAGGTACTTGGTTGGAGAGAATGATAATCAAAATCACTTATCAGCAAAAGTTATTTCCATCATCTTCTCTGTATCGCAGGCCAAGGTTAGAGCACTCAGCAATTTTAGAAGTGTAATCTCAGCTGTGGGCTCCTGAGCCAGATTAGTGTATGTGTAGTGAATCAAAATGTTTTCAAGATCCCTGCAGTTGTTCATGTGCTAATTCTTTTTGGGTGTAACTCTGGGATGAGAGAGCAAAAATAGGGCGGTAGTCATCAACCAGACCAGGATTTCCCAGCTTATGGACAGGTGTGCTACTGTGGTCCTCCTCAAAGCAGAGATGACACTGTGAGGTTAAAATGCCAAATTTTAACAACAGAGACATAAACAGAAAGAAAGGCCAAAGATAAGATGTCCAGTGCTTTTCTTAAAGATTCAGATGTCAGCTGTTTGCTCAGTTTTGATAATTTATGGCGTGATCGAGGGACTTGTGTGGCCCAACACTATGAGTGAACTCTTGAGGTAAAACTATGCCTTTCTATTTGCTTTCCATACAGGCAGGAAAAGGAGCCCCCTTTTCCTTCATTATGAGATAACTAATTTGGCTGCATAATATTATACGATAGTGTGGTAGCTGTCGTAGCTAGCTCACCTAAGCTCAGTGCTGGGCACAAGATGAGAATCTGAACTGGAACAGAATTCCCTTTACCATTGATGGCACATTGGGCCCTGTTGGTGAGTGTGCTACAGAAACAAGTCTCGCTTATCGCTGTCTGGGTTATATGAGGATGATTTTGAATTTGTATTTGATGCAGTTTTCCATATATATTACTGTGCTCATGTTTAATACATTAGATGGTCAAACAAATACATATTTTACTCTTCCTGAATTGTCCCTCTGACTCGACTCCTGAGGTTGGATTGACTCTCAGAAACAGAATTATTTGTACTGAAAAAATGATTTAGCCTCTCCCAATCATCTTTAATTGCTTTAGGAACTTACCACTGGTTAGTTCAATCACTGACTACATAAAGTTCCTAATTACTTAATCAAGACAGCCAACACTCAAAATGAAAGATAAGAGTGCAAGGAATATGACCTCTAAAAGTTGTCAATCATCAACTGTATTTATTGACATAAGCTCTGCTGTGAACTTTGCAAGCTGTGATACATGCACTGACGATCATAAAGATAATGAGGTCAGTTGTTCATTTCAGTCAAAATGACAAGAACAGACTTGATTAAAATGAAATAAGAATTAGCTATAAAACTTGGAGTATGTGAGAATGACTCTGTAAAAATGATTGTTCCGAACTTGATGTTTCTTTTTGTGGAGGTATCAGCTTTGGTCACTTGGAGAACAGCTTTTTGTAGGTGGTGTTGCCAACTCATTTGATCCTGCTTGCCAGTCTCCTCAGTATTTGGTGGTTTTTATGAACCCCCATGGCAGATGCTGAATTGCAGATCTTGTTAGCAAAACTAGTTTCTAGCCCTCCTCTTGTGGAGAAATTTTGAAAGACTCTTCCAAACCCATGCCAATAATTGAGAATCCAGAACACAAATAAAATGCAACTGCAATTAAACCACCCCAAAACATGCGTCATTAATCATGTGATTTTGGAATTGCTTGGTCAGCTACAATCTTAGGCTTTTTCTTCTGTAAACGATTCCCTGAGTCTCTCATTGATTCTCAAGACTGACCTTGAGCCCTCTTTCATGGCATTTCCTAGGGCTGTCATTAGCTGAAAATCACTCCGTCTCTTTTATGTCTTTGTTGGTGTACCTTTATTTCCAAAGCATTGACATCAAAACAAATGTGAAGAAACATGGTTTAAGAAAAGACAAAAAAAGGAATAGTTTCATTCTCCAGCTGTTCACCTTTACCATAAATCATTTGCCTTCCCTTATAAAAGACATAGGCCTCAGAGAAGTATGAGGTGATCACTGATAACATGACTCTTACAGTAGTTATAGCTTTCAGTTAAGTGATCAAATACTTCTAGACATTGGATTATAACTTAAATTAATAGACATTTCAAGGCATTTAAAACCCCTACCATTGACATTCTAAGGAAGCTTTAAAAATAGTTATCATTGTGCTGATGAAGACTAACAGCTTCAAACTCAGCTTACTAAGAACTTTGTAAATTATATTATGCATCTAAACAAACACTACTGCCTATTCAGATGCCTGCCACGATCTCCGTTACTTCTTTGTCAGTTATCACACATGACTTACCATACCTGAAGCCTTGTATGGTTGAACTGTGACGAAAAATGCATTAATACAGGGGAATGGAGAGAAAAAGGTGCTAAATTGTTAGAGAAGTCTCTTCTCTTTGTATTCATGATGGTAACCGCCTGCTTTCCTGACTACATTCTTGCAAATTACTTTCTATCATTTTGAGAGAGGAAGATGAATTATCTTGTGGACTGCAGAAATTAATAATCAAACTCTAATTTTGTTACTGGGGACACGAGAGCAAAGGGGAACCAAACATGACTTTCAGGTTGAGGTTTCGGAATTTCCTCCTGCTGTTACTTCTCTTGAGGCAGTGCAGTTATAATGCACCCAGCACAGGTCAAGGTCTAAATGACATTTTGTTACCCCAGGTGTTTGTCTTGTGTATTAAAAGACTTTACAAAGAAAAAAAGAAAAGAAAATTACTATCACAGAGAATCTGTAATATCTGCATGTCAATGGAGTTTGTTTCTTCAAAAGTGAAATAATCTGATCACAACATATCAAAAGAAGGGTGAGAAATTACTTTGTATAGATTGCTGAATTATATGTAGATATACTGAATTATAAGGACATGAAGGGAAAACAATTCTGCCATGAGAGTAGGCAGAGCAGAGCCTGTCAAAAAGATAAGACCAAAATAAACTAAATATTGTTTCTTTAAGATTCAAGAACGAGGTTTATAGCATTTTAATGCTTGTAATTAATGAGGTAGAAAGCAGATGCTCTATCAGTGAAGTAGAGATAACATCATCAGTGATCAGAGTAAGGAATAGTTTATTATTTCACAAACTCTTCATGACCTTCTGGCCTTGCTTAGGAACTTGGCGGGGTATGAAATGAAGATGAACGATAGTTTCAACAGAGTTCACCCTTCCTCACAAGATCATATTAGTAAAATAGGAATACAAAACATTGGCTTGCAAGTAACATGTGCAACACCTCCTCTAATATACATAGTTTTTTGAATAATTGATTAAGAACATGTAGGACAGATCTCATTATCAAGGTCTATTGATTTTTTCTACTCATAGCCTGTTGCCAAATCATTTCTAATTATGTAATAATGTTGTAAGTATAGAGGACAGATCTGGATGGAAGTCTTAATAATTCAATGAGCACAGCAGTTTTTTCTGAGTGGTAGAAGACAGGGAGGTAATGTGGAACCTGCACAGGATGGCTGATCTAAGTAGGACTATGAACACTCAGCCTCTAAAAGGAAGGACCATGGAAATGTTTGTTTTAAGGTGGAATACTAGGAGACTATTTTTTGTTTATTTCTTTACTTATCTTCATGTTGCTGAAGACAAACATTACACATCAAGAGACAATTAATTTCATCTTAAGCTTGCTTTCCCAAAGTTCACAATGTATTATCTAGGCTCCTGTATAATGAATGGAGGGTAATTCAGATGAGCTGCTTTGGATCCCTTACTTCAGGTGAGTGAATTTCCAGAGATGCTTATATTAGTATTGAGGGATCCTACTGAGTAGCTTTAGACTGAATGGTGAACTTTCAGATGCCTGAAAAAAGGTGAAGCCCGGAGGAACGCTCTTCTCTTCTGGTGAGGAACTCATCTTCTTTTTATCTCATACATCTTATAGTATGCATGGTAGGGAGATTATGGATATTAAAGAAGCAGACTATCCAAAATTGTAGATTGCAATAATCATGGGAAAACATTGAAAAAAAMCCCCAAACCCTGAGATGGGAAACTTTATTCATACTAGCTTCTAGGAGTGCATAAACGTATATCAATAAAGACAGTCCTCAGAGTCTTTAACTCAAAAAGATCATTGCTTACTTGTATTTATATTCATTATTTGTTTGGACAACAAATCTTTACAACTCTTCTCAATAAAATGACATAACATCAAACCAGAGAAAAGTGTTTTGGATTAAATGAAACACTGACAATTTTTCCCCATGCTTTTTTAACCCCTTGAAAAATACAGCTGAAGCTGAAGCATTTCATTTTGAAAATGCTGAAATGAAATGCAGAGTAAAACAGCAGCGGAAAAGAGAGGAATGGGTCTCTACCTGCCTAACTGTCAGAGCTTTATCTAACTACACAGCAGCTGGACTCTTTTCATGATGGCTGTTCTAGTACYGGAGCCGTTGGGAATAGCTGTTTCCGGTTCATTAGCATCTAAGTGCTGCAAGACTGCTTCCACCAGCAAATTTTAGTTCTGATGGGATTCTGGCCTGCCTTGAAATTCCACAGGTTCTGACTCTCATTTTCCAGCAGCTCCAAAATCCACAAGCTGGTGAAAGTACACACACTGAAATGATTTTTGGAAGATGATTTGAAGTAACGGTCTAAATAGATAATACAAGAATCTATTAGACAGGCAGTGCTGCATGTTTAGATGAAGGGTAGTTAAATTCTTCTCACACCACCCACTGTCTCCTCACCATTGATTAGCCCTTCAAACTGTATTATAAGATCATTCATTGAAGAATTTTGGCTTTATACTGTGAAGAACAAACAGGCCCGCAACCCTTGGCCTCGGACAAAAACTTGTCGTAAAACACGTGCGTGAATAACTAACAGCAACACTATCTACCACTTGGGAAAACGCTCATAATTGAGATCATATTTCTGCTTTTGAAACAATGTGATTTGCAAGTGACTCAACTTGAAAATAACTCCATAGGAGAAACAGGGAAAATAACCCACAAAAACCCCAGAAAGATATAATGTACCAGCACAGGTAGGGCACTATTTAGCCTACATTTTTTTTTTTAAAAAAGACTATACTTTTTTCCTCACATTCCTTTCCTGTCTATAAGATGACACTGTACCTTGCTGCAGCTACACTTGAGCTTATTGTTGAGTGACCTGAGAGGTGGAATTTATAGCAAATACATTTAAAACTGAGTTTTTAAAACTGCAAGACACATAAGTCCCCTAGACTTATAATGAGACCAATGCTACTTGTGATGATGTTTTTTTCTTACTGCACTGTTCCTAATATTTTTTTTTCTTGAGAAGTATTTTGTGGGATAGAGCATATCTCACTTTTTTCTGTTTTACAGTGAGCTTCCAAACTGTCTATCATGCAGGGTCTGTCTCACAGTAATTAGCTCACTGGGTTACTTGCAGCAGGTGTAGTATCTGGGACTCAGGACAGGCAAATAGCTTGGAATAGTTACCAGGTTCTCAGCTGGCTTTTACTACCCTGCTGAGCTCTGTATTACCACAATTTGTTTTGTGTCAAAACAAAGATAATTTAAATATCTCTACAGCTATATTGTTCTGAATGCATTATGGCATACCCTAAGTGGTGTAACACAGAAATCACAACTTGGACTGCAGGAAGATGAAGTGACTTAATGCCACCGCTGTGTCTGCAAACCAGGTTTTGCAAAGCATGTGACACCACAAACAGACTGTGTAGGAGGTAGCTTTTGTATTGCTTGATCATTAAAACAAGGATGTGGTAGCCACTGGGACTGTAGAACTTTAGCTGGTGGCCAGCTTAGCTTCAAATTTATGTCACTGTACCGTCACTACAATACTGAGATAAGATTAAAGCTGTCTCAAATCTACCTCGATGTACTACCATCACGTCTCCAGCACTGGAGAACTAACTGTCTAAATAATGATGAACTGTACCTGACTTGGGGACAGAAACCCTTCTGAGTCTCTGTTCTGCATGTTCAGTCTTGTCCAAAATTTATCCTTCTTAGATGAGTCATGAAAACTGGGATTCTGTGGATGCGAGTGAGTCCATAGAGGAAAAAAATAGGGTTGTGATGGGGGGCTAAAGGACACAAGGTTGGGCATTGAAGTGTGGAAAGACACTTGGGTATAGGTTTTCTGTGGGGAAAATGGGAGTCATACGAATATTGCACTAGACAAGGAAAGTAGCTACCCGAAATTGCAGGTATGGGAATACGAGTGTGTGAAGGTAGGAGCCTTGGGGCTAGGAGTATAAGAAGAATAAAAGTACAACACCTGGCTGTAAGCTTGGAAGCCTCCTTTCAACATCTTGTGATATCTGCAGTAGCCCACATGCCTACCATTGTAAAAATAGCAAGGAAATACTACATCTTAAACCATGTCACTCTTTCAAATTGCATATTTTATTTTCTTCGTGTTTGGTCTGTTGAAGCCCTCAAGGAGAAGGACCAGAAGTAAAGGACTGCATAGGCCACAAGATGGCCACAATACTTGTACTGACACTTGTGAAAGTATGCAAATACACAAGGATACTTATGTTCTCATATTTATACTCAGATTATGGTGGCATCTGATCTCTTGGATAAATTCGGATAGAAGTGAATGAATATATGCCTGAATAAGACAAGCCAGATGGTGTGTGTGATCTTGGGTTTTTTTTGAAACTGAAATTCATTTCATTAAATAAATTACTATTTTTCATTTTCCTTAAACAAATAATTAGCATTTCAGCAACACAGAATAGTTACTTAAAATAGCTGTAAAAACATTTACTGAAATTTACATATTGTTTCTCTCTCTTTCTCTTACTTTTCAGGTAGTAGAATTTTCCCATAAATACACATAGACAAGAATCTTGGAGCACAAAATTAAATGTGTGTATAGGCACRTGTTTATATAGGATATGATTTAGAGGATTTCAAGCTTTTTTTTTTACAAAAGGCTTTTTTGCTTGAATCATAATCTTCACAAGAAAATATTTCCCATTGTCACAATTTAAATCAAACATTGCCATGATGTTCATGCCTTGTCCTACCTAGCAACAAACTTATAAGCAATCATAGTTTGGTTTCTGGTCTGAAGCAAGAGCTGTCATTTTTGTTTTATTCTGTTTGTGCTTAYAATACCTATTCCCCAAATCTAAATTGTTTTGGTTGGCTTCAAGCAAGACAGCATTATTTTTTTCATATGGGAATATGTTCTAAAAAGTTAAGCAATAAGATTCTTTATTATTGGTATTATGGTAGCTCTTAGAAACCTCAGTCAGGACTGATGCTGTGCATTTTTTAGTGTTTCACAAATACAGAGCAAAAGGCAGGCCGTTCCTGTAAGTTTATAATTTCAGTGGTAAGTGGTTTCAGCACCCCTATATGCTACTTCTCAATGAAGGTAACCTCTCCTCCTGTGAACTTTAACATCATGCTCTCACATATAATAGTGGAATTTGCTATGTGTTCATCATTTGGCTGCTCRACACTGCTATCGCTCCAGATCCATTATATCAGTACCACCATGTCCTAAGCTTGCCAAGGAGCATGATTTCATCTCCGATAGGGCATGCTAACCGTTTGCACCATGGTCCCAACCAGACAATAGGAGACCTGTGGAAGGGCACAGCACCATAAAAAATAAAGATGCATGAGGCCCTTGCCTGTTTCATCATTTCAGCGTAGAGCTGAACAGGCTGACGCACGTCTAAGTGTTAACTGGAAGAGAGCTTAATAGAGAGATCGTGAGGAAAATTGCCTTTCTCTAAGGATAAAAAAMCAGACCTTCAATTAATTTTTTTTCTGTGGCCTGGTCACATTAGGAGCTTTGTGTGATGAATGAGTTTAGTATTGGGAAAAAAGCGAACCTTCTTATCGAGGCTTAGGTGTAGGAATATTTTGATGAAACAGAGGGTAGGAAAAGCTGAATTTCTGTAGTGATTCTCTGTCTCCCTTTTTTACCCTTTCCCTGCACATTCTCCCTAGAACTGCCTATTTCAGAAGGTCCAAGWATCCTATATATTTTCTCCAGTACTGCAGAGGTCTCTAGATGAAAAAAAGCCTGGTTAATCCATAATAATGGCAGGTCTGTTTATTGATCTCATAAATTGCACTTTACTTGACCTGTCAAAAAGGCAGAATTCTCAGCATGTGCTTTCCTGCTCCTCTAAGAGCCTCTCTTCACCTCGGGCAGATTGCTCCCCTCAGCCTCTCCCCATCTGCTGGCAGCTGTTGTAAACCCTGATCTAAATTCATTAACCTTCCTCCAAACAACCTATTTGAGTTCATTCTTGAGAAAGTACAGAAGGAACAATAAATACTCACTACTGATTTTTCTTCCCTGCCTTTCGTAACACAACCATGCCCAAGCTGCGTACCCAGGCTTCTAAAAGGAGGAAAATTAAAACCAAAATCAATAGGAATCAAAATCAGCCCACATTCCTAATTAGTAATGCTCTGATTCTTAGGCAGTGTTAACACCTGTCTAATACCAAGCAAAGATCTACACACTAATCTGAGTGGTGGCAGAGCAATCAATGCCATGTATTGATAAGAAACAATCAAAGAGGAAGCCAGTGCTTAATAGAAAACACTATTCAGTGTGACTTACTGATCGCATATTACTTCTACCGGAACAATACCCTGAAGTGCAATATTATTGTTGCCATGAGTGGATCTCGAGTGACTCTTGCATAGATAAGGTTTTGTTTTTGTTGAAATGGGTAAARTTGCAGACAACTGCATGACTCGGATATTGATGTTTCTACATAACACTATTGGGTTGTATCCAGAGCAAGGACTTCTTGCACTCTGAAAGTGCATTGCTGGGTATCTTTTAAAAGGACTTTTTAAGAGGATGCATTTTTTTCTTTGAAAAAGTTGTGTCTTTCAGCAGTGTAGTTTCTGATATCACAATGTGAAAACTACAGTCAACAAAAAGGGAACATTTTGAAAGGAAGCACTGACCTTTAAATGCCTGATTCCCTTTACCAATAAATGGAGCTGAGTCCCAGCTCACATTTAATTTTATTGGGATTTTGAATCATAGGTGCCTTGCAATCCACTGGAAAGCTCCTCTGATTGTATTGTCAGTCTCAGGAAGAATACAAAATGTGGAATTGAATTGTAGGCCTGAGGTGTAGTGACTGTATCTTTTCATTGACCAAAAAAAGCGAGAATAGAGGCCTAGGTTAGGTGAAGCATTCAATTTCTGGGTGGCTAAAGATAGGTATGATGAATCCCAGCTAAAATGTACTGAGAGGGCTGAACTGCAAATTTTGAAAAAGTAATTCTGCAAAATTTTTTGCAAGATCTGTCCGCTCTTGAACTAGCTTTAATGAGCCGTTTCCAAATATTGCCTTAAATGAATAATAAAAAAAAAGTGTGGCTGACAAATTGTCAAAATCATATTCAGATAGATGGCTATGCTAAGTATGGCTGCAGGTCAGATGTGTGTTCTGCCAGCTGCCGTAGGGTTTCAGGATCATCCTAACTAGTTAGAACACATTGTAATTTTTGCAAAACATATTAAAAAAGTGGACAAGGCTCCTCAGTACTCTTTTTTGTATATCCAATAGTATTATTTTTAATGTGAAAATATGCAGGTCTTACAAAAAAACCTAAAAGGATGTCTTGCATTTTGAGTGTGGGAGATTGTTTTGTGCTTGACGTTTGCCTAGACCATTAAAATTTTTTAGCAGACTGATGAGCAGAAGCATTGGAGACAGAAAACACAATAAAATTGCAGCTTATGTATTTTTTCCACAGCCTTAGTAATGTTGTTATTAATATATTCAAATTAGTGTCAAAACATTCCCTGTCCCTGGATCTGAGAAGGCACTTTAGGACACACTGTCTCAAAGGCTGTAAAAATTTAAAGGCTTGCTATTTGGATGAATGCTATCTTACTATTTTCTTCTATCTAGAAGACGGTGGTGAGTTATGGCATTTTGCTGCAGTAGATGATAGGAGATAGGTTGGTTTTGAATTAGTTCAACGTGTATTGTGAACAGAATAGGAATATTATTTCAGTGGGAGCTGCATCAGATCTAGCAGCTCTGACTTGCCCTCCTCTCCCCATTCAGATGTCTCCCCATCTTCAGATGTCTGCTTCTGATGTCCCTTGGACCAGTGAGCAGTTTTGCAGGCTGGTAGTACAAGATGTGAGTGGGGATAACGGAAAAAATAGCTTACTCCATTTTCAGTTCCTGGCTCGTCTGCACTGCCTTTATATTCAGGGGACTTTTTAAGACAGTCCAATCTGCAGTCTTGTGGACATAGATTCAATTCTTCCACAGCCAAAGGGCAGTTGTGCTTGAACATTAGCGAAAAAGCTGGCATTTCTCAGGAGAAGCCATGTGTACATTAAGGAAGTTGTAAGAAGTAGTGTGGTTGCTGGAGGACACAGACTTACCTTTCCAAAAAGCAGTCTCAGGCAATGTCAGTTGACGGGTTGTCTGAGTTTGCTAGAAAAGGGGGTTCTTGGAATACAAGTTCAAGGATTGATTTGAGTGACCCTAGGTTAGAATAGTTCAGAAATTGTGCTATAGGAACTTACTGAAGCTGTGCCTTAAAATTCCCTCATTTCTAATAAATTACTGTATAAGGGCTGAATGGTCAGCTGGTATAAAACAACATTACAGCAGCAAAAAGAATGTATTGCTTTTCAGTGTTAAATAAATAAACCCACACTTGTTTCTTGGCTCATCTATAATCTTTGGTGAACAGCACCTGATTGATAGGAATGTAATAATAATCCAGCTCCTCCATTTAACGAGCCAGAGAGAACACCCAGCTAAAACAGCCTGTGTTTCTGACACCCAGAGAATGGGCTGGAATGACTGCCAGAAGTTATTGAGCTGGAGAGAATTTTAAATGAATGAATTGGGCATGAGTCACATCTTTCCATAGAGCAACTGCGGGTGCTAGCTGCYGAAGTACTTTAGAAATCAACAAGGGCCTCTTTTGAGGGAGCCGGGGGAGAATTTCATAACTGACTCAGATTTGGAATTCTGTAGTGCATCTCGGATAATAATACTGTACAACAAAGATTATTTAAAGACAAGCAGCTTCAGTTTGTCAATAACTCAAATACCAGCAAGCTTGGGTGATGAAGGGTGGCAGAGTGTTAATTGGTCTGGAAGCAGTAGAAATACTTTCTGCATTTATCTCACTTACAAATGTTCACTGGTGATATGTTATCAGTAATTTATGATGTGCCATAACAAACGCTTAGTTTTCTGACAAAAATAGCAATTAGTTAGAAGAATGAGGATTCTCCTTGAATGTTTTCAGCAAGTCGTAGGGGGTATTTCTTTCCTTCCATGCATGAACTGCTAGTAAAAATCCTTCAAATTTGGCAATTTGCTCTGTTGCCTGAATTTGGTCCGGTTTTTAAGCTCTTCTAAAGACCTTGAAAATGCTCTCATAAAATTATTGATATGAATTATTTGCATATCCAGTGCATATATTAGCATTCAATCATGGTGATAAGTGCAAAAGAAACTCATCAATTTGCTCATGCACTTTCTTAATCCTTGATGCAGACATTGTTGCTTATTTGATTTTGTTTTCTTCTTCACAGACATGGTAATTATTACCAAAGGTTGTCTTCTGAAGGAGGAGTAAAATGTGCATCAAAATTGTCAAGTGTTGTCTCACATACAAGGAGTGCTCTATTGCCCCAAAATTTCATGCAGGATGCTTATCAGGTGCAGGGAAATGAGAGAGAGTCCAATTTGTTACAGCTGAGTACCACACTGCAGATATGTACTGCACCGTGTCTTCACTTTCATCCTCAGGGAAAGGGACTTGCATCCCTGCGAGAAAACTCAAATGCTTTCTGAAGCTGATGACTACTCTGAATCCAGAAGATCTCTATGATCTTAGTGGTTTGATAGCTGGAATCAAAATACCATAATATCCAAGCATCCCTGACACATTTTGATTTTCCTGCCAGCATCATTTCTCTGGTGTGTAAGTAAGTGGAGAAGTTTCACAGTCATGTCCCTAAGTACGTTTTAGTTGTGTTATTCAGTGAACTCCAGTAGAGTTTGTTTTGAAAAATAAGAGTTTAATTAATTCTTGATGATTTAGAAGATTGTGGAAAACTAATAGTTTCTGAATTCAGAGAGGACTTGAAAACAACAATGTAATATTATGATTGCATTCACAGACCACCAAAAGATATACAGTGTTAGTGGATTCAAGTCAGAAGCAGTTCACTGTGGTTCCTCTTTGTAAGAGAGCTGGAGAATACCGTAAGGAATCTTGCCTTAATAAATTTTGTAAACAGCTGTATTCAAAGATTATTGAAGCTAACTGAAAGGCGCCTCTTAAGCTTAGGAGTTTTGGGTAAATCCTGGAACTGTAGGATTTTAGTTATAAATTTAGTTAGTTGGTTATATCTAGTTATGCTCCTTCCCTTCTTTCTAGACCCAATTGTTTTATAATTCACCTTTTAAAGCGTCACCTGATGCGTCAGTTTTCAGCTGTGGACAGAGTCCGGGATCTGAGCACCAAGTTGGGGGTGTTACAATATGACATAACCATAAAAGACAGAAAGAGGGCTCCTTTTTTTTTTAATTTGGAAGGGATGTAGCAACTGAACCTCTCGGGCCCTTTTGTATCTCCTCTAGGGTTACTGTGTGAGGTAACCAAAGTTCCAGGTGACAGTGCTCATTGCCTGTGGCTCTGGGAAGGAAAGTCATTGGAATAAACCTAGGCACTCTGGAGGTATGAGAGGGGACTGTTGGATCTTCTGGACAACCCTTTGTGGTTGCTTAGGAGCACTGAAGATGAAATAGAACAAAGTCACTTAATGGTAAAGAGCAAGCAAACCTTATATTCCAAATAAAAAGGCAGAATTTGGTCAGTGTGACCAGTCAATGGAAAAGGAGACTAAATATTCTGATCTGTTGCAGGAACAGTTCTGATTTTAGAAAGATACTATTTCCTAATAGGGATCTATTTTAGCTCTTTATTGAAACCCCTCACCCCTGAACTGCATAACAACGCAGTTGTATGAGTTGCCATACTGAATGTACACGCTTTCCGTTAGACCCACAAGGAATAGATCAGAAATGCTCGCAGGTCAGATCAGGAATAATAATTGCAATGGAAAAATATTATTTTTTTCTGGATTTTTCTCATTCCAAGGACAGAAGATGTTTCTTCAGTTCTTAGAGAGTGGGTGACTGGCTTATTTCAAGGGTAAAGTAGATACTGCAGGAGTGCTGTGTGACAACAGCATGAATCGCTGGGCTTGCTGCTTCTGGAACAATGATTGACTCAGAGGATTCTGCTTTTTGTGAAGCTGCTGTTATCTCTCAGCACCTGCCCTCAGACATTGAGCTGTTATGTCAGTGGCACTGAATAAAAATTATCCAGAGTGAACAGATAGGAAAAAAATCTTCAATCTGAGGAAAGGCAACTAGAAATTAAAAAAAACCTCCAAACCAACAAACCAACAAACCAACAAACCACCCCAAGCTAAACTATCTAGTTTTTCAGTTAAACTCATCAGGAAAAGAAATTTATTTTGCTTCTGGGAAAAGCAATCCTCCCCCAGATCCTCTCTTTCTAAGATTTTGTGTGCAGGAACACAGCGTGTGCTAGAAGAGGTGGCCGATTCTTTTAGACCACTTTGACAGGAGCAGTAAATCTCGGTTCCCAAACCTGCTCCGATGTGGAAGCTCTGAGCCACAGAAAAGCCTTACACGGTTCACAGACCTGGGCTGTTTGCTGGAAAAACTGCCAGGAATGATAAAAATGATAATAAATTTGCTTTTACTGCTCCTCTCTGTTGTAATAAATTTGTCCTGTATCTTTACACAAAAATGTGTATGGACCCTCTTTATGAACCCCTGGGGAGAAATTTGTGCACAAAAGTAACATTCTCTTTCTCTTCACTTCTGTTTGTGGTGTCTTTTTATAATTTGTGGAAGGTGTCCAACAGGTTGGAAAAATGCATTGAAAACCTAATCCAGACATGTCAATACAACACTGGTTTTCGTTTAAACAAAAACCAAGCAAGTTTTCCCCTTTCCMAAGTAGTGTCTCCAAAAATACTTCTCTGATTCAGAGAGTATATTTTTGTCCTGGTTTAACTCCTTCTGTACTGAATAACAAGCAAGGCTATTTTTACATGGCATAATACATGTATTTATTCAGAAAAATGTGTCTGTCTAACAGCAGCAGCAGGTTTGATCAGACCTGTAAGAATTTCTAGTGTGTTTAGCTGAAGTCTTTGCTAGTGTAAAATGAAGTTAGCACAATAGCACTTATGTCTAGTAGTGCAAAATTTGAACCATAGTGCATGAACCAAGGCCAGTGGCAAAGGAAATGTCATCATTTCCCTGTGTTTTTTGGAAAAAAATATAGGGAACATGTGGTGCTTTTGGAGAATTGTTTTGTAAAATTTCCCAAGAAGAATTATATTGGGGCGTTTATGATATATTTGCCTCAGAACTTCAGTGCCATTCCTTGCTCTTTGAGAATTTGTCAATAATTTGACATGAATTGACATTATTTTTTTAAATGGATGTGAGTTTCCCTCAAGATCAGTTAATATCAGAACTGGCTTGAGTCATGAAATTCAGACCATATTGAGATTTTTGGAAAGTTTAAGTTCCATGTTTGAGTTCAGTAAACAGAAGGTACAGTATGTCACCCATCAAAAATGCTGGATTCGGATTAAGAAAAATATCCGCTGTCCATGGCATGCTTTTTTTTCAAACCCACATTCATGTGCATACAGTATTATATTGACTAATTTCAGTTTGGGTGGTCCGGCATGAATGTATATGATGAATATATGTCAAAAGAATTTAACTGACTCATTGAGAATGGATTTAACATTGGAGCTGAGAGGATTGTACCTCCCCACAAACTTTGCCAGTGAAACCTAAAGCCCAAACTGTTTTTCCCCAAGGTAACACCAACTTAATTCAAAGTGAGGTCAATAATTTCATCCTTTACATTTTACAATAAAAAATAAGCAATATGTTCACAAATATTTCCATTCAAAATGCATCTTTATTTTTTTTCCAGAATGTATTCCTGCTAAATGAAAATGCTGAGTGTATCTTATTGCTGAATAAAGAGAAGTGGGATTGGCAGGATGAAGATATTTGTCAAATGTCAGTCATAAAAAAAATGAGCATAGCATTTCCCAGCTAACACACAGAATTTCATTTGCAGATTTTTATGATGAGGATGGGAAAAGGTATCATTTGCAGGTCATGGTCTTTGTCTTTGCTGTACCTGAGACTCCACACGCAACACATCCTCCCACTCAATCAAGGAGGGCAAATGAGCAACTAAAATCTTGTCTGGTTAGGCAATGAGAGAACATATTGCAGTTAAAAATGTGTAAATTTTAACTAATGGGTATTCTCAGGAAGGGTTTCATGACATTATCAAACCTTGGGAAGGAGCTTTTGCTAGAGACAGGCTGCAGAAGTGCCTTGAGTGCCCTCAACTCCAACAGACACCTTTGCTTTTCAAATCTAACTCTACTGGTGAGCAGCATAGTCCTTTCCTACTGAGGCCAGGGAGCATTCGAGCAGTGCAGTCCTTCCTGGGAAGTACTCACAGCACAAGCACTTCATCGGTCAAAGAGCCTTAAATCTCTTGCTGTTGGCATTTTATCTCACCACTGAGGAACAGCAACCTACTGGTTACAGTTCAGTTGAAGCTGGAGAAGTGAAGGAGGGTTTTGATCCATGCTAGCGTGTTACTAGAGTAAGTACTCCCAAAGTATTGTCTCAGCAGAGAGGTCATGGAGTTAATGAGCACAGAAACTGAACTGACCTGCTGTATCTAGAGGTGATCCTCTAAGGACAGGGTTACAAAACACTGCGGGGAAGCCTATGATCCCCTGTGCCTTCTTGACCATAGGTAAACAGAGAGCTTCCTCCTCTGGGTTGTTCCTTCTGGCCTCTACCATAGCACTCCATTGAAAAGATTTAAAAACTAGCTGTGCTTCTGGCACTACTACAGTCACAAGGTCAGGCAGCTTAGTCATTAGAGAAGATTATTTTGTTTTGTGATACTCTTCTAGGCAGCAAGAAATGCTGTTAACTTGCATGCACCCRTTCATGTGATAGGGAAAACTCCAAAGATACACTTTCAATGGAAAATGTAAATAAGCAAAATATTTGTAATGAGGTGGTTTTAGTATTCCTGCCAAGACAAATCAGAGAAGGGAAGAAACACACGTCTTGAGAGTATTTCCTCTCATTACAAAGATGTGACCATATAAGCATATGGTTTGAAAAATGAACAGCACAACATTTGAGCAAGTGATGAATACCCTGCAACTTCAGCCACACTGACAGTTCAGGAGAAACTAGTATAGCAAGAGTTTTCTGCTATATTTACCCCTGAAATCTTCCCAAATACAACTGTAGATTATCTGTCCTTTTTTCTTTGTTCCCTCGTCCTGCAGCCACCTGAAGTGGCTGTTCTTTCAAGTTTGTGAAACAAGGTATTGTAAGCACCTTTACCTGGGCATKCCTAAATGTGGGAAATGAAGGTTCAAGTTCCTGAAACAGCGAGTATGAGGATGCAAATGACTTGTTTTAAGCAGTCAGGCAAGAGCTGAGTCTGAATGAGTGAAATAAGTGGTCATTTGTCTTAACCGATGATCTATTAAGATTTTTCTCTTTTTCATCTTGGAAATGCCACCTTTTCAATATTCAGTGTAGCTGCAGAAAAAGTCTGTTCTGATGAATCACCATTATCTGAAAAAATCAGTTTCCCTGCAAAATACCCAACCAGCAGTACTACCATTACCACAAATTACTTTCTTCTAGGGTCCAATCTGGTTCATGTAGAAGCCAGTGGAAAACATCTGATTTCAATGGCTGTCGGCCAGGATTAGGCAGCTACTGTTGTACCCTGCTCGTTAGCACTGTTCTTCTGAAACTGATGTAGTAGTTGGACCCCAAAAGTCGCTCATAGGAAGAAAACCCATCACTTTTTTAGAGCCATGGCTGACTAATTCAAGCTTTATTGTCCGATAAAATCAGTCCTAGGCCTAGATATTGACGCGCTTTGCTTTCTGTCTTCTTACTGCATTCAGTAATTTTTATCTCTCCTTCCCCCATCTCTATATGATCTAATCCTCTGTGCCAAGGGTTTCCAGCTTCTTTCTTTCGCTCTGTCACTGTGACACCAGTACTGCTGGCTCTGTACCAGATTGCTTCCTTTGAGGAGGCTGAGTATTTTCAAACTATTATAGTGATGCTATGGGGAACCCTGTCTTGAGATTCCTCTCTTTTGTAGATTTTTCTCTTGTTCTAAAAAAAAAATTGTTTTCCAGTATTACCTTTTTCTTCTGTCTCTTTGTTTCTCCCCCTTTACCTCTTTTTTTTTTTTTGCCATGCTTTTACCACTGTTTAAAGACAGTCTTATAAAATCTATTTTTATTTTCCTTTCTGATGTTCAGATRTTCTATTTCTATCTGTTCCTTCCACACTTTTTGTTCATCTCACATCTAATTGTTTCCTTGACACATTATAATTACTCCTTTTTAACTTATTTTCCACTTACAGTATACCAGAACAAAAGTGTGCATGAACAGTTCAAACCTGTACGTATAGCAGAGGTCCTGGGGTCTCTGTGAGATGTGGCATCATGCTACACTCAATGTGAAATATAATTCAGTGTTAGCTAATGCTCTAATCCAGCAGGTAAAACCGCTGTTGTGGAGCAAGAAAGCACAGGTGAGCTACATGGAGCAGAACAGAGAAGGCAGGAGGGGGGAAAGACAAGTGATGTAAATATGAAGAGTTGAGAGGAACAGAGACCAGTGGACAGGGCTGAAAGTGACTGGGGAGGAGTGGAGAGCTGAAGGGGAGAGCAAGGAGGAGTGGATAAAAAAACCCAAAGAGAAATAATAGTGAGGGAAGGAGAATGAACCTGAAGGCAGTGAGGGTGGAGAAGTAGAGCAGCTTCCATCTTTGCAATGCTTCACAGAGATTTAAGAACAAAGGGCTGTGACAGCAGCTACTGTGAATTCAGGGCAGGGTGCATAGCTGAGAACGAAAATGGCACTGATTTTAAATGATCCAAGATGCAATGTGCTTTTATTTTCTTTTATTTTAAGAGTCATGAAGCCCATACATCGCATTTGCTGAATCTCTGACATTCCGTGTTTCTTTTTTCTGACAAGAGATAATTTTTTTCCTTGCATAAAATTGTGATTCATTTTGTATAACTCAGGAAGGAGCCTTAAGGCAGAAATCTTTCTCCTTCACTTGGAGAACCTGAAAATGCAGGATAGAAAAAAGACAACCTGGTTCATTAGGAAAAAAACTTGGGTAAGGAAGAACATCCAGATCCTTGCTGTCTTTCACCTGACCAAGGTAAAAGGATGTCCTGGCTTTAAAGGAAATGAATTTGAAGCCCTCCTCTCTCCCCTGCCTGCAAAGGGGTTCATCCCGCTGGCTGCAGCAGTGCCCTTTGGCTGCCAGGGCAGCTGGTCAGTGTGCAGGCTCTCATCTGAGGGTAATCCTACCTCTTAACCCACATAGTATAGATACAGATGTACTTTTTATCCCCCCTCACTTTCAGTCCTATGTCCAGGCAAAGTCCCCTCTGGTTTTCAACATGAAGATTTAGCCAACAGTAGCCAGTGACCTAAACTCTGCCTTTTTGATCCTTCTTATCCCCCAAAACACAGAGACTTGGAACTGATCATGTCCCAAGGCAAGTTCTGACTGCTCGCAGTGATAAAAAAAGCCCAAACGAYGAAGATTAAGAGAGAAAAATAGCCACTTTAAAGGCAGATGACAGAACTCAGTTACACCTCTGTGAGTTTCAGCAGTTAGTTTCTTCTCAGGAGAAACACGAGATATTTACCTGGCAGCCTGATATTTTTCTTCTCCTTTCCTCTAGAGTGGGATATGAGACAGTAAAACTGATGGCTGCACTCTGAATTAATTGTGGAACAGACAGTCTATGCATCATGTTTTGTCCACTCTTTGGTGATGCAATGCAGGCTCCTCGTGCACAGAGCATTTACGCAGCTGGGTCCAGTTGCTGCTCAGTTCTCTGGTACCAATGAATCGCAACTCGGAGGAGTCACAGGTGCCTGTGGACAGCCAGAAGAAAGCTGCTTACGTACCTTGTAGTTTCTTGAAGCTAATTTTAGCTGCTCAGATAAGATTTCCTCAGTTCTTCTTATGTCTGCCTGGAAATTTTCAGAATAAAGGCTGCCATGAAGAATTTTCTCAAAATACATTGTTGCATTTGCCTATAGATTCATTTTGCAGAAAGTTATTAAAGAGCTGAGATTCCGAATTCCCATATCTACCGTACAGCTTCATTGCCTAGTGATGCAAACCTGAGGTGAGGCTTCGTCTCTCTCCTGAGGGCTGGGGAGAGAAGGCAGAGAGGCACCTTGAGAGAAGGAGGGCTGTTTTCAGGGATGTATACAAGACTTTAATTTCATTTTGCAGAGCTAATTCTTTCCTTTCAGGATCACTAAGGAAAACACTGAAATGGTCTGCCACATAATTGTGTTTGGTAGACTGTTAATCTAAAACGTGATGTATGGGATGTTTTATTTTGCAGCAGAAAATTATTTCTCCCCCCATGTTTTCATTGATAGTCAGGGTTGGTAAAGGTATGTTTGTGCTTATGGGGTCATCCTCTAATTTCAGCTTGTACTGAGCACCAGGAAACTCACACTGCAGAATTTTTATTTTTTCCAGTGAACTTAACATTTTCTAAAGTGCTAAGGAAAAATAGAGCATCTTTTTTTTTGTTGTTTTAATTTTTTTAAGGAGGGTACCTTCAGAGCATTTCCACCTATGGCCCTGTGATATAAGTGCTTGGTCTGCAATACTGATGGGGAAAGAGATGGTAAAGCATCACCTACTTCATTCTTGTGTGTCAGATGAATCTGGTGATGTTTAGACCATATGAGGTATTGAGATCTGTCTGTTACAGACTGGACTGGGACACCATCATAGGTCACCTAAGTCAGATAGAAGATGGAGATTTAAAAAAAAGGGAGGAATAGCCCMTTTATGAGTCCTTTTAGCTCTCCACTTCTCCATGATAAAGTTTTCCTTCAGCTGAAAAAACAGGGAGGCTTAGGTAAATATGTATACTGAGCTGGAGGAAGGGAGAGGAGGGGAGGGGAGGGGAGAGGAGAGGCCTGCTGGCTACTGCCAGATGAATGGTAAGCAGCAGAGGACAGAAAAAGTTCCTCTTTGTGGTGATTTTCCTGAAATGTATAAGGGACAAATATATACATTTCTTGAGAAAGAGCAAAAAACAACCTATGCTCTTATAGGTAGGGAAAGCCCTGCCAGTGATCCTCCTGAAACAACACAGAAATCTCCTGGTTTAGGTTACTCATCTATCATCATTTGCTGCTTTATGGAGATTACTCCTATTGTAGTCTGAGAAATTGAAAGAATGACAATGTCCCTGCGACCTGTGTAACACAATCTCTTAATACTGCCTTATAAAGAAATGAATAATTGGCATGCATTACATGTATGTTGGGAGAGTAGCACAGTTCTGTCACATGCAGGATGATCTTACCTGAGAGGGTTTTGGTAATCTCAGGTTATTTCTGGGTACGCCGCCTGGCTCTCTGCTGGGACTGAGCAGTTGTGGCCACAAACAGGGAATCTCTCCTGAAGCCGGGGTTACAATTCACATACATACAAAACAGTGTGAAAAGACCTGGCTGCAAGTTTGTAATGCAGGATCAGTCTGTGTGGGGAGAAGGGGGGTGCTAAATCCTAGCAGTTGCCTCATGTCTGTCAGTGGGGGCTGCCGCGCCAGCTGCGATGCCTCTTGCTCTGCACTCTGCTCATTCCTGCTGGGGATGACATAGGCAGTCTGCAAAACAAATAGCAATTTGTTAGAGCCTGATGACAAATTCACACATTGGCTACGAGTGCACATGTAAGAGCAACTTCCAGCTGGAAAATCTCACCGCACCTTGTATTGGCTTAAGCTGGCAAAAGCTCCCTTACATCTTATCTCATAGAATGTTTCCTAAGATCCTTGGTGTATTCGTTCTGTCTCCAGATGGGGAAACAATGAAATGCCATCAGCTGGGTGAAGAAATCTATTGCAAGGGTGATGTCTTCTTCATACCTTCATCTAACAGCATATCTAATGGCCTCACAACACACAAGTAGCTTTGTGTAGACTCTGTCAATGGGTATAGGTGCAATAAATCCCACAGAGCTAGTTTTAATAACGAGTTTCTTGGAGACAAAAAGAAAATGAACTCCTCTCTCATTGAAGTTTGACCTGTAAAGCCCTTCCAGGTGATATATAGCTTGGTGAATCTGTATTTTCTCTCTTTGGGAGCAAAGTCAGATTATTCTCACTGTGATGAGCTTTTACTGCTTTCCCAGATCAGATCTGGAGTGTCTGCTTCTGTAGTGGTAGATGTGCTGTCCCAAAGGGACAAGCAACAGTCTTAGAATTGAACTTCTGCCAACCATTTTCACTCCTTAGTAGAACTTCTCTGGAAACACTCATCCTACCCATTTTATTTTTCAAGTGAAATGCAAACACACTACAAAATCATATGTATTTTGCTGAAATTTCAGCATTTTGTGAGGGAAAAAGTTCTGACATTGCTGAAATGGGAAGTTTCACACTTCTACTATATTTTATGTCAGTACATCTAGGAAACATCACCTCATGGTATCAATAGCTCCTGGAAATGTTTTACTAGGAATTCTCTTTTCCATTGCCTTTCCCCTCTAAGTCAAGAAGGTACTGCTAGCCACTACAGAGGGATAGTAAGACATTTTGTGTTACAATGAAATGGACAAAATAATTCTGGCACCTTTTCATGTGATTTATGTCATCTTTTTAGAGAATCTGGACAGCTTCTTAACAGGGGCTGAGCAGGGATTTTCTGTGGAAGTGACTATCTGAAAGAGAATTCTTCTTTTTTTCAAAATCAATATTTTTTCACAGGAAAAAAAAACATGTCAGAATTCTCTGACTTCCCATATGAACAGGCTTTGCCATTTTCATTTGCTGTGGAAAACTTTTATCAGCAGGGAAGCAGAGATACATTTTTTCCTTATTTCTTTTTCCAGGAAATTCCTTCTTGTGAAAATATTTCAAATTTTAATTCTGCTCTAAATCAGGTTTGTATTTTTTTTTTTCCAGAATGTGAAGTTTTGTGTGGGAGAGATGTACCTTTTGAAGACTGCTGTATCCTTTAATTGTGCTAAGGTTAAGAGAAAGAATGATTAATATGAATACGAAAGGCATCTGCAATCTCTAATAATGCTACAGTTATCCATACCCCCGGGATTTCCGAACTGCATCRTGCAATATGCTTCATACCTGAAAGTTGGTGCAAAATGTGTGACAGACATTGTTTAACAGTGGCAGCTGAATGAAGCAAGTTACGTTAATTCAGTGATAAGTGTCTGGTTCCCTATCAGCTTCTGAGAGATTGCCATTGATTTATGAATTTGTATATGATTTGGAGCCTTCCTAATTAAGAGGCTTCTTCTCTTTTTCATTCTTTCTTGACAGTAGAGGTCAGCGACTTGACATTATTTCATTTGAGTGGTTGGCTTTACAAATGACTGCCATGGGGGGTTTCCAGGAGAGGATCTGAATGTTGTCCTCCAGCAGGTCTGAGAGTGCTCCTGTTCAGGGAATCTCTATTTTCAAGAACTTTCTTCAGAAAAGGTATGCACATAATTTATAGAGGATGGAATGTTAACTGATATATTGATTCCTGATTGATACAAAGTATATTGGACATCACAGAGGAGTTTAGGGAACTTGTAATTTACAAATTTTGTAAAATTAGTAAACTCAATAATGTTACAGAGGTCCCATTCACACTAGAATCATGCTTTTATCCCAAACAATTTCATTGTTTGGAAAAGGAAAAAGATGAAAAATTAATTTTTTTGAATAGAGTTTTAGTTTCTTATTCAAATAAACCTTTGACTTCCCAAAGTCCCTTTRGTGACAACTCTACTGGCTTTGCATAAGAAACACAATGAAATCAGAAGTCCCCTCAAAACAAGAAAAAACACGTACATAGAGTAGTCAGAGCTGTGAAAGTCAATATCAGTGTACTACACAGTTTTTCTTCTACACAGGAAAAGACATCAATAAAGTCCGTATTAGTAGTCAGTAGTCTTATGGCCTGATTTTGAAGCTATAGGCATGGTAAATCTCTAAAGGGTTATTACATCTGAAGTATGAATCTGTTAAATATGTATCCACATTGCACCAAAATACTTTAGCAGTTCTCTCGAGTGAATGATATTCATTTAAGCAGGCTATCACATTATATGAAACATATTTCGGTTTGATTTGCTGAAAGTAGATTAATTTAACAGTGTTCTTTTATCCATTGTGCTGGATGCGCTAGAGACCAACTTCCTCAGGTATTCATTTAACGGGTCTCCATTGCATAGGATTTTGTCTGATGGAAGGAAAATCAGTTGCTTTAGGAGGCCTACTTGATTTCTTTAACAGCTATTCATATAGAGTTAAGTTTTCTATTCCATCTTGCACAGGACTGAATAGAAACGGGTGAGAAACAGGGAGAGTCAAACTCCATCACTTAATTAGAACAGACGGATTTTGCATTTGACTATGAATCAGCTTTACCCAGAGATGACTAAAAATTAGAATTTATGGTTCAGGGGAAGCTTCAATATTTGGAAATCTTATTCCAGGCCTATTTGGAAGACAATTACAAAAAAGATTCTTGTGAAGGTGGCACTTTCAACAACAGTGACAGCAGCGTTGTTTGAAGTTGTCTCTTTAAGCTGATTCTGATGGTAGCGATTGTTGAATGTAATATTGCCCTTTTCATTTCTTCTCTAAAACGTGCTGGAAATTGAGCAGGATGGAGAATCAGATGGCCAGGGAATATGAAAGCTCCGTCTGGAGTTTGAATAGGGCTGCCTGAACACTGTAACCTGCGAGTCTCAGCAGAGCCCCAGGAAGCCTCAAGCCTTCCAGAATTGTGATCGTAGTCAGACTGCATTTCATCCATGGAGAGGTCCTTCTGTTTTGGGTCAGTGAGTAACCACTTCCCTAAGAAATTCCATTTCTATGGAAAAGTCCTTTGCCCTTGTTCTACCTCTAACAAAATCATTTGGGAGTTGGGTAGAAATGAGGGGAAGGTGGGGAGAGGCAAAGCAGAAACTTTAAAAAATGTGTCTCTTGTATCTCTGTGTTCCCTTGTTGGGGATGGATATTTTTTGTTTGTTTGTTTGTTTTTTGTGGTTTTTTTTTTTTAAATATATTTCCAAAATACTGCTTTAAAGTCTCATTACTCAAGTTTTTTCAGTCCTTTTAATTTTTTTTCAGACAGAGAGACAGAAATGTACTGTGGATAAGGATCTAATTTTTGAGCTGTTTACCTGAAGCAAGGCTGGGTGCCTGCCCATCACTGKCTGCAAAGCGTGTAAGTGGCAGGTCTGTTCTCTGCCTTTGCCTCCTTGCTGCTTTTATTTGATTAACTCGGCAGCAGTTGGCTATTAGCTGGGTAAAACTAGCACTCCAAATGAACATATTTATTGAGGAACATAGGGTGAATAAAGAATTAAATTCTGAGGCTAAAAGGAATTGGTGTTTTCCTGCAGATGGCTAGTCATTGAGTGAAAAAACCCCAACAAACCCAAACGAAAAAGCAGATTTCTATGGTATCTGTTCTATATTAGCACTTTAGGGACTGAGGTTCTAATAGGTGGTCATTATTTATGTCTCTGAGTAAAGAAACATTACTAAGGAACATATAGATATGCATTGGACTACATCAAACCAGGCACAGCAGGTTGGTTGGACCAGGTGAACTGGGCTGGTACTGCTATCTCTGCCCTGTCAGAAATGCAAAACTCTCCCAGAGGAGAAGGATTCTTATTTAGATTGCACTTTGTACATAGCTTTCCAGTAGCAGCACTTGCAGCTTTCCTTTCTGCTGTTGTGCTGTCAACGATCCAGCAGTACAGTCCCTCCCAGGGAAGGATTCCACCATGCACGACTACTGTAAAAGCAAGGCACTTTTAAAACACAAAATAGCAAAAGGTGGATTGCATAGACGGTGGAAGAGAAGAGCATGAAATCAACAAAGTCTGTTCAAGAAGAGGCGAAGGCTATGAGTTAATCTGATGCGAGCAAGGTTTGCATGTGGAAGGAAGATAGGCGTGTATCAAGAAGGTGAGAAGGAATGTAAGGAAGAGAATGCAATCTTGTTAATGGGATTCAAGCTAGAAAACAGGGTATTCATCTGGGGCTCTGTTCTGCCCCAATTTCTTTGGGGTGGCACTGACACAACTGTTTACTTCAGCGAGGCTTACCGCAGAAACCACTGTGTGTTTCTGTGAGCAAAGGTAAAGGACTGCAGGCTTCATTATGAAGTAATGAACATATTGTCAACATCTACTAATGAATTAAAATGGTATATATGTAAAAATCAAAAAGTTCATATGATGCTTGTTCCATAGTCTTACAAAATTGGGTAAGACACATATCTGAAGGCTAATGGAGAACCCAAAAAGTAATGGAATGGAGAACGAAAAGCAGATTGTTTTTCAAAAAAGGGAAGACATATATAAACAAATGAATCTAAAAGCACTTTGAGGATGATGGAAAAGCGGGGCACTATGAGATTAAGATACAAATGGAAGTATATTTATATGTCATGTATCATGGCAAATACAGGATTCCTTCTGTCTTTCTGCAAGTGGCTCCAAAATCAAACAGGAAAACCGGGAACTCATAGGTAAATGCAAGTCTAAAAGGGCTTGAAAACTCAGCAGAAACTCTTTGGAAACCTGAATCAATCTGCTTAATATACTAAATCATCAAGTTCTTGATATGGTTTTCTTAGGAGCTAGTGCAATATTTGTCCTCAATCTTAACAGGGAAATACAGTGACTTTTAACTTAAAAGGACAGATGAAGCTAGTTGTATGGACAGGCTTCTCTTCAGTAGAACAAATGATCATTTTACAAAGAAAATAGCTGTTGCAACTCAGATCATTTTAGCTGATTTTCATTTTTATTAATGGGCAGATTTTTTTCATTTGTGGGGAGCACCTAGTGCATAGTAACTGTATAGGAAAATATATACTATAGTATATTGTAACTCAGGCTTTGCCCCCATTTGAAATCACAAGGAATGTTCCCATTGATTTCAGCGGCTGCATGATTTGACCCAGCGAGGCAGACATCATTGCCTGGAGGCTGAGTCAGATAAGGGCTCTTACAAACCTCATTTGAGCAAATAACTCACATACATAAAGAGGAAATTATTTCTGAGTAAGCAGCAAGCAAGAAGGACATCGAGCTGTCTTGACCCTCATTTGATCTTTCTGACATTCATTATAGTCATCTTTTGGTTAATGCTTTGGCTTGTGTGGTGAGACTGGTATGTGTCTCCCCATATTCGTCGTGGCTGTGGCAGAAATAAGGACTCCTTTCTGACCCCCTGAGGTAGTGAGCAGCTGCAGCCCAGGCAAGAGAAGCTGCTGCTGTCCGTGTTTTTCAGGACACTCATTTTCCCCATTACCAGTAAATTTAACTATTACATCGTACAGCTAAAAACTGGAGAAGGTCACAGATCTCCAAAATATGCCCTTCCTCCATGTTATGTGTGAGCTTCTGCTAGACTCATATGTGGTCTTGGACCTTGGCTAAATGACTGTTTAATAATTGAGAGAGTTTCCGCTTGACTAGCCAAGGAATTACTGCCTTCTATTTTCATTCTCTGAGTGAAAACAATCTGCATTAAAGTCAGTAAAAGGAGAGGCTACTTAGAGAAGAGTTTGCAGATTTGGCCTGTAATGCAGCTGTATATGCTAAAGGATGAGCAGTAAAATTTTGTCTGAGATCTGTTGAACCCATTCTGCAAACTCCAGTTATATGGGAGATTGAGCCTAGCGGAACAGGCCTTCAAGTGCTAGCCTGGAGTTAAGACTGTGAATAAAGAAATTTTTATTTGGACTAACTAATCCAAACAGCAGAAAATTATTGCAAACTTCCTTTGAATTATTCCTCGTGGGTCTTATTTGTATATTCATCTTGCTTATATGGAAGATTTGTTTCTTCTTCATTATTTTGTTAAAAAACCCAGCAGATTAACAATTGTTGATGTTATTTGGATCCTGCCGGACTTGCACTCTTCTGCACATTGTGTGCTTGTGTACCAGCTCATGACTAGACTGGGACAACGGTGGGGTACAAGGGACTTGCTCTCAATGACAGGGACATCCAGGATCTATTTTTTTCATTTGGCTTTAAATCCCTGAAAGTTACAATGTCACCAAACAGAAACTTTCCATGCAGGCAGGCAAAAGAAATTTCTATTCAAAATGGTGACAAATTTAGCTTTGTCACCTCCAGAAGTGATCTACTCTCTGTTTAGCACATATATATGCATAAGACAAAACTTTGGTTTACTTGGATGTAACAGATCAGACTACATTCCCAGGCACTTAACACTACTTGATATATTGAGACAAATTATGGCCTGGGTGGTGCTGAGGGTACATGAGGGTTACGAGAGCAGCAGTGAGTCACTGGTAAGGGAAGCTGTCTGCTGAGCAATGAGAATAATGCTTCTTAAGTCACAATCTAATAAACCAAAGTAAGCTGAGGTGAACGTGCTGTGCAGTCTAGCAGGCTGGCAGGACAGCAGTGCCTAACACACATCATGAGGTATTGAACAGCTGCCTGCGAGAGATAATATTTCATGGGGACTTTTGGAAGCATTTTTGTTAGTGGCTGGCCTGTACGGCTGCCCCTGCTCTCACTCCTCTCTCCTTTTGGACCTAAGACACACTTGCATAAGCTGCTGCTCTAGCCTGGTAGTGGAAGGCAGGGAAAAATCTTAAAAATGGCTGCAATGCAGATGATTGACATTCTCTGGATTACACTGAGGCAAGCCAGGGCACAGGTACTTATTTTTGTACTCGTCTATTCTGCTTCTGCTTTCCCTCGCTGTGCTCAGCTCATTGCAGAAGTGACACTGCCTGTTCCTGTTGAGCACTGTACACCATCCCACACACTTTGGAGATGTGTCCCAGCACATTGCTGAGAAAAGCTGTCGTTCTGGCTCAAAATCACAGCTGGCAGCTGTTATTTGACTACAGAATTTTCCCCTGTAGAATGCGAGGTTTGGGACCAGTCATTACTTCGTACTAAACTTAATTTTGTGTGATGCTGTGTGATGTTTTTTTCCAATGGTAAAATAAAAAGGACGACTGTTTTAAAACTGGTGCTATTTAAAACCCAAACACTAATAAAAAGGAACAGTATTTTTCATACTAATAATTCTTAAAAAAGTAGACTTTTTGTCTCATTTGAGATGAACATAAAAGCTGGACCGTTGGAATTACTCAGCGACAGTATGGTCCCTCTGCTTCAGCACTAGTTACCCCTCACCCAGGAGGAGCAGTGCTAACCCACCAGAGCGTTCATTTTGTAAAGATCTTTTCATAACATAGTTCGTAGAGCTTGAAATGTGTGAAGAATGAAACTACCAGTTATCCAAATATCTTGGAGAAAGACAGACAGGACCATACAATTTTGGAAAGGAAACCCATTTACCACGATTAAATTTAATAATATGTTCAGCAATATTCCATAATGCTATATTTCTGCACTAACATTCCTTATTATGAAAGATAATACATTAAGAGCCATGTAAAATATTCTGTCCAGTCAACTTAAGAAAATAAGGGAATAATTTGAAACACTCATTGCCTGTTCTAAGGTTCTTGACTTATTATGATTCTTGGCATCATCTAAGGAAGCCTCCAGACCTGGAGTTTGAGCTTGAAAATGTGACACTATTATTTTCATTTGCATTGTTTACACAGAATGATATGTGTGTAAGGTAATTCAGAGGACCTTCCCTCTCCCTAGATAACATGTGCTTTTCCTTGGGAATATGCAGTCTCAGGCCATGAGACACTCACACTCAAACACTCACACTCATGTTTAACTTAACCACTGTGAGGAGTCCTATTGGTTTCAGTGGGACCACACACAGTGGTGTGTGGTAGGAAGGTTGAGCATGGGTAAAAACATCTGCGGAGTCAGACCAAGGAATCTAGACTATCTGGGCAGACCCCTTAAAACCAGATAGTTCACTGCAGCTAGGGGCCTAAATTGCATATTACTATAAGTACGAGGAAAGCTGACATTCCACTCTATAAAATATTCCAAGTTTTCAAAAATTTGGCGTTGTTCCAAGTGGGGTCAAACTCTCAAAGTTTTACCATTTTTTGAGGGGAAAAAATCAGTTCAGTGTTGGTGTTTTTTATTATTGTGTTTTTAGCCATTAAAATAATAAATAATAAAAATATTTTGTTTGAAATAAGATACTGCAACACTGAGAATTTTTCCCATTTTCACCAAATGTTTTGTGTGCAAGAGAATTGCATGTTCCTCCAAACTTCCTACTATAGTTACTCAGACTAGCTGTGTGTACTGCATCAAATGACCATAAACAACTTATAGGGAAGATGGGTATGAAAGACTGAAGAAGGACTGTGGCTAGTATTTTCAATGGGGCTGTACACACCGTACTGTGAAGCATAATTAAGAGGGCTAGATTTTAGATATAGGCATAAWAAGTAGTAATTAACTATTATAAACAGAAAACAGGATTTGAGCCATGTTGACCCAAGTTGGGGCATCCACCAAGCCCAGTGCTCTCGGATCCAAAGACCCTTGGATCCACTTAGCACAGCTATGGCACTTCCAGGTCTAGCACTCATTGGAATATCTCTGCACAACATTTTACTGCACAGTGAAGGCACAACATTTTACTGCACAGTGAAGGCAAGTTCAGAAGCACCCATGTCCCACTTCAAAAAGAACCTGGGTACTTGAAGGCTCATTTTCCAAAGGGACCCTATCTAAACCCTTGTGATTAAAGTATAGATCCACATCACCAGCCTGTTTCTTCTAAATCCAAAGACTAAGTACCACCTTAGCTGTCTGTGCATCACTATCAAAATCCCCTCTGGTTTTGCTTCTGGTGTATAGACCTATTTAAAATCCTTCCAGTAGTAGTACTTTGGTCCATGTAGCTCATCCTTAAATATATCTTGTTTTTCCTGCTGGGTAGATGCACTCAGTCCACTCTCAAATTTCCTACATTTTTTTTTTTCCTAGCATCTCTCAGCTGCAGGAGAATGGCCTGGTTAGAGAACATAGCCCTGGAGAGTGGGGTGCATCCAACTTTGTTTCAGCTCCAGGTGTCCTACTTCTCAGGAAAATGTTCTGTTTGGCAAGTCAGGGGGTGTTTTTTCCTCCAGCTTTTTCCTTCACTTAATTTCTTGCTTTCCTCTCTCTACCCTAAAGTGCAGACAACTTAATTAACAGAAAGGGAAAGATCTGAGGAAYTGAGAAACATTGTCCCCAGATACCCAAAAGCATATGCATAGAGAAGCTTGGGCTCAGATTCAATTACCTAAAGAGGAATATGAATGTGGATCTTTTTGAAATAAATGCCCTAATCATAACACTATAAGGGAGTTTTTTTGCTTCTACCTTTCCCTTCTTCCCCTCCATTTTTCTGTGGAAAGCTTAGCTCCCTAGCTCTGCGAAGTTCATGGCTGTGAAACACTAGTGGATCCAGGAGCTTTGCTTGCCTTGTGACTTAGAGCTAAACCCACAAAGCATCCTCTGGCTCAGCCTTGTGGAGCATTTCTCTTCTACATGGCTGCTGATCTACTGGGGAGGTGTTTGTGTTATGCACTGTTCCATGAATTGTATAAAGGAATTGCACAAGTCAAGCAGCTATTTTAGATCTGTGAAAGTCAGTAAGTCCGAACCTGTAAAGCTAGGTATAACTTACAGTATTGACATATCTGCAACAAAATATTATTACAGTAGCCAAAGAAATGCAGCATGTTGCAGATAGACAAACCAAGCTCACTGTAAATGAGGGGACAAACGATGGCATTTCCATCTTTAGCATCAAATTCCTTCTTGAGTCTTCTGCTGGTCTTGTGCATCCAGTAATGTTTCCTGTGCTACTGAGAACTGTGGCCTCCAGGGCCTCCACCAGCTGGGACAGAGCAGTGGGAACTCTGCCTCTCGGAATAGAAATTCTCTAAAACAACTTGTGAGCCTTGTCCCAGGAGCTCAAACCTCACTGAAAATCAGTAGTATTGGCTCCTAAATCTCTCAGAGGCTTTTGAAAATATTTGTAAGTCATGAGATGTGAGATTCTGTAAGGATTTGACTGCTATGTTAACATCTGCTGTAGAATAAAGGCTAAAGCAGATGTGAGAAGTGGGAGGGTAATGAGTAAGGCAGTTTTAAAAGGGTTTAAAAGCAGCTGAAGTAGCCTGCAGTTTTATGGACCTAGTGTTTCTATTCTACCAACAGGAAACTGCTGAGCCACCTTCCCAGGTAAAGTTGTTTTATCCAACTCCAGTGGCAGTCATCTCCTTGTATATGGTTTGTCCAGCATTTGCTTTTCTCAACACTGCTAGTGTGGTTTTTTTTTTTTTTCCTTTGAGGAAAAAAAATCTTTAATAATTGGAAGCTCACTGTTGTGGAAAAGCAATTCAGAGTAGCTATTTTTCTCAGATGGAAAAAATACTCCTTAAAAAAAAGGATGAATCTTTTCTTTTACAATTGCTCCTTTAATAAACTATTTGTTTAAACCGTATTTTTGTCCTCCTCAGTGGTGAAGCTTGTTCCTTATTTAAAGCAGGATGACAGGGCTCTTCCACTGTTTGGAAAGGCACTGAAGCTGGTACTCCAGAACAGAGCCATCCATTCTTCTTCTGGGAGGTAATTGATTAGCCTTAGAGCTACAGATCTGTACCGAGGGACCCAAATAAGAAGACTTCGTTTTTCTTTTTGAATGGCTTATTTCCCCGGGCTGTCTGTATTAGACATGTCCAGGTGGTCTCAAATTATTTACAACTGCAGGAACCTCTGTGGTCACAGGATTATCTGCATGGGGAAGCACATTTGAAAGTCAGTATTTCCCTTCTCAGAAAACAGGACAATCTTTGTTAGTGCATATTCTCATCTGGAATATTTTTATACTAAGCTAAGAGAACCTAAATATATAAATCTCACTTTGCAGTCTTTTGAGAGTAGTGATTTCCTTTAAAAGAAGATCATTAAAAAAAAAAAGAGAAGAAAGGCCTTGGATGTATTCCATATTTTATTAATTTTCTGATGATGTGCATCTACCCAGTAAGGAGATGAATTGAATGTTATGTCTTCTGATCAGCCTGCTCATTAACTGTCAGTTCAGGTGTTTTACTTTATTTGTAAAAGTCTGAGCAGTGTATTTGTAAACAATGCACTATAATGACTTTCTCATCACACTTAACGCTGCTCCTGTTTCCCCACAGAGGAGAAGCATGACATTTTAAAGAACAGTAAGTGCCTAAGAGCATCCATTCTCCAGCAGAGCCGCTTACATCGAGGGCCCAGCTTTCCTGCTGTTCCTGTTGTTTTTTGGTCTTTGCCTTCATTTTCACAATGAAACCAGAATTTTAGCCCATAGTGGTCAACATAATTGACTTTTTCAGTTTTAGCAACTATTTCTTTTCAGAGTGTCTTCAGGGTTATTCTTAGGTCTATCTTTTAGGCTGCTGGCATCTGTTCAGCCTGGCAGCCAGATGAATGTTTTAAGAGGAAATCTGACAGTCTACATATATCTCCTGTAGTACTAGTGCCAAGAGAGTCACTATTTTAAATACCTATAGAAATGTGTATATATACATTTATAAAATATGGTAGCCAGGTTATAGACTTACTTCAGTTTTTAATTTCACAGTTTGTTTTTGTTGAATCATAGAATCGTATAAATTAGGGATGGAAAAGTTGTATTAGGTCATTTAGTCTATCCCACTGCCAAAGTGGGATTGTTCCCTGCAGTATATTTTCCAATGTTTTATCCAGTACTTTTCCATTCTCCGGGTTGGGCTTACACTTCGGCTTTTTATTCAGTTAAGCTTATGTTTTGACATTTTAAGTATTTTTCACTGGAATTCACTGAATCCTGTTACCACCCTGTGGCGATAACAACAATGATGCCTTTTGCTGCTTTTCAGTTGTATGAGAAGCTAACTAAAGTTATTAACCTATGTTAGAAATGAGCCCTTGTCACATGTGACCATGAGAGACGCTGTAAATTTACCCTTCAATGTGTAAAGTTGTGGAATGTATTTTTGAATGCTAACAACACATACGCTGTTTGTTTGCTATTTTCTTCTAGCTGGCATAAGTTCTTCCTCTTCCGTGGCTATGAGTCATATATGAGGCGTATATTTCCTTGGGTCTCTCTTTAATTGATTAACATTAACTGATTAACATTTCTTATTCAGTCACTCACTACCTAAATAGCACTTCATTAATATAAATCAATAATCTTTCCAAGAGTAGGCAAAGTTTTACTATCTCTACATATACCAAGCATGTGAAAACTTTTTTCTCTGTGGCAATGATAAATGGAAAACGTTGTCAGGAGGGGTCCTATGATGGTAGGACCAATACAAAGAAGTTTATGTTCAGTAAAAGGCAGAGATCATTGCCACATGCCAGATCCACACTTGGCACCCCTTGCGAACAAGGCTTAGGCTGTGCTGGCGCTGTGGTATCTGTGTCTCACGCAGTTGAGGACTTTCCGTGGTATTTAACCCAGCTGGTGCGCAGCATCTGCGCCTGCAGTCCTGGAGCAGGACAGAGAATTGGGTCCACAGGATACTGAACAGCGAGGGGCTTCCGTGTAGTGCATCACCACACCTACTGCGAGCAGGCTTGGTGTTTCCATCTTGGTGCCAGCAAGTGCAACAGCTTTGTCCTTAGACAGAGGGTGTCTGCATTATGACCTGATGTACATGGCATGCTCCCGCTGGTTATGTCACACAGCGTGTAGGGTCTCATGCATGGATGTGCAGAAAAAGGAAAATTCTGCAGAGCTACGTTAATTTAGGTCAAAATGAGAGTGTAACTGCAGTGATTAGGAGTTCTTCACCCTTTCCAACAAAAACTTTTGAATATAATATTCCCCTACACCGATTTCCAGCAGAAATAAGTATCAAAAATCTTTATATAGCTGCCTTATAGCAACCAACCTCCTTGTTAATGAGATGTTAACCCTCATYGCTTTTAAAATGTGGTGGTTTCTGAACAGAGAGGCTCTGTGGGATTTAATTAGAGTGAGTTAACCTTTTCCCACTGAAATGGTGTCCCTACATGCTTTTCATTTTGAGCTTGCTTGTTGCATCTCCATCTCAAACAAACCTCACTGATGCATTAGTTAATGGTTGAAAAATGCTGTGAGGATGTAAGGGACGAGGAAGCAGAGTATTGTCATTAATACGCAGAATTGCTAGTCAGGAGACCTGGGTTCCCTCCCAGCTGTATTGCTGATTTCCTGTAGCTGTGTGTGAAGATGTTGTCATGCCAATAAAGTCTGACTGAACTGTGCATGACCTGGCCATGTCAGCTACAGCCAGCCAAAGTATTCAGAACTGCTTGCTAAAGTTTTAGGTACCTCTGTTTAGCAGAATAATTTGAAAACTTTGCCTTACCTTCCTATTACACTGTTTCTGATAAAATTTTCTTATGATTTATGTCACCAGAATTGGCACGAGCATTGAGTTTCTCTTTCCCTCTGTTTCTTGATATGTGAAATGAGAGTGATGAATGTTTTTGTGTCCTACCAGGATTAAAAACCAGTTTGTCTTAATTCTTCAATGCCTTTGACACAAAGAGTGCTGGGAAAGTGCAAAACAGATTGTAAAATGCTGTGTTTTTCCCATCTCACTTTGTCTCTCACACACATCCTGTGCATTCATGAAGATGAAATCCACCTCTGTAAGACACTGTGGCTCTGCTTGTTTAACATGTTTCCTGGCTTAGGTTGGTAAAATGACTTGTGAGTAGGGTTAGGCTTCACCCACTGAAATTTCTTTGGCAGGTGACAACATATGAGATCATTTTACACAGCTCTAATTACCATTAAATCCTTCACTGATACCAGTCTAGCGAGTCAAGACAGACCCTATTTGACCCAGTGCAAAGGAAACTACTAGTAAACCTACAGCCATCTCAGTTAAGCCCCCCAAATCCTGTGCCAGGATATTTACAGAGGAGATCAATTTTAATTTATTTCAGTTTTCTGAGCCTACAATGTGTAATTTCTCCATAAGAAATTTATCACTTATTTTCATATTTTCTGGRGTAAAAGCTAGGGAGCCTGAAGGGTTCATGTCAGCCCCAACATGACTTGACTGAACTGTCTTAATCTGCGGACCAATTTGCTCTACAGGCCCCTAAGGAAGGAACTTGTTGATTTTGGCAGTGTTTACCTTTCCTACAAACAAATTCATCGTTTTCCAGACCGGCTGGCTCTTAAAAATCACTTGAGAGCTGAGGAAAAAAAAAATCTGCCCCAGGCTGCATCAGTATTCTTTTTCCTGTGTTCTGGGGAAAGCTTTTGTGTTCTCCACAGCTGCTTGAGGATAATCCTTAGAGTCAAGATTATTCACAGAGTCAATAGAAATGCCTGTAAAGTTCTCYGAGTTTGGTTTCCCTCAGTGGGGGGAGTGAAAGCCCCCGTCAGAAAAAAAGGAGGAAAAAAAAGAAGATTCTCGACTGAGTTAACTGTATTCTCAAATACACTCGTGAAGAGAGGAAATAAAAGAGCTGATGAGCCGGCTTGCCTTTCACTTTTGGGAACTACATGTTGTATTCTTAATTTTTTTCCTTTACATAGATTGCACATCAATAATTTTTGGTGTGACTGATAAGTATCTGTTTTTAAATATTATATATCAGGAATTAAATCCCCTGTTTCTAACCTAAACATAGCAGCCTCAAGTTTTTAATTATTCACACATATATCACACAAAGTGATGAGAGCCATGTAATATGTTGCAGAGCCATATCATTCATCTCTGACTGCCTGAATTGCACTTTCTCACTAGTTTGTCTCCACCAGAACCAGTTACTTAGCAGTCAGATTTTTAGCTGCTTCTAACATACACTATTATTAAAAAAAACCAAAATCACATTTTTGAAGAAAAACTTTTCATCTTTTTCCACTGCCTTGAGGTTCAAGCATTCTCCTAGCATGTGTGTGCTCTTATCAGTTACTCTAAAGGAATTGACCCTCACCTTTTACATGAAGATGGCAATCACTAGATTTTAAGACAGTTTTTTTCTGCTTCCTTTACAATTCTGAAAAGCAAAGAGTAACCTCATGCTGTTCCTTCAAAGAAAAAATATTAAGTTTAGAAGAGGATGGTGGGCTCTGCATCTCATGAAGACAGAAACCCACCCCTCAGTTCCTCTTGGAGAGCAGCAGCTCCCCACTGCTCCCTGCTGAGCTGGCTGTTTCGGGTCCCATTTTGAGTTGTTAACCCTCCCTTTGGGTAACATTGGCACCTAAATCAGATTCTGTGCTGGAAACCAGTCACCTAAAACTATTGGGACTCTAACTCTGTCATTGGATATAGCCCAAAGTCATGAAATTGAAGCTATTAATCACATTTAGAGGTTACTAGCATTTATTAGCTAAAGCTTTATTTCCCCTTAGATATCTATATAGTTAGACTCAATGAACCTTTGGTAGGAATGACGAATACCTGGAGTTTGCTGGTATGATTTAAGCAACTGCAGCTAGATGTCCACCTCACCCTTTGCTGAGTCCTGTCCACACATCATATGCTGCAAAAGGCATACTTGTACCTTGGCCACCCTAGCCTGCAGTTTGGTGTACAGTGCAGGCTGTTTGCTGGAAGTATATTAATGCTAACATGCTAGGTTGAAGGAYGGGTCTCATTTGCCACAGGCAGGGTCACATCTCAGCACAGCCCACCAGCTGGTGTCTGTCACCACTTGGAGAGATCTGGTACTGGTCTCCCTTCCTGCAGCTTTACCCTCTGATGTATTTATAGGCAGCAGCCATTCCCTTTCAGCAGTGATTTCTGCTGACTTAATTGTATTCTTATGTTTGCAGTTTCTTGCTACTGTTCTTTCACTCCTTCATAATATGAGTGAAAATAACACATTTGGACAGAAGCTGAGTGTTTACTTGTTTGATATAAATTCTTGTTCTTCCAAAAAGCTGAAATTTATTTAGAGATAAGAAATTAGTCAGACTTCAATCAAAATCTTGAAGATGTGAAAGGATAGATAGGAGACTCTGGTTCAAAATCTACTGCTTCATGACCTGCAAAGACAGAAATTCCCCCTTAAATCCATTGAATATTTGTTGTAGAAAGAAGGTAGCTAATACATTGCTGCTCTATGCCCATACCAGCTACTTATGCTGACGGCTGATTGCATGGCCCATCTCTAAGAGGAACATCCAAAGTTCAGAGGTGCAGCAGGTAGAAGCAACGCTAGGAAGTATGTCACCCTCACCCTCTCAAAAGGTGTTAGAAATTTAAGTTAATGGATTGTATCATATATCACACACAGTTTGGGTGGCTTCTCACTGCCTCTGCTTGTCTGACAATCATCTTGCTGGAACACATACATGGTTTTACTCATTTCTGGAACTTCATCTAGCTGCCCAGGTTTTTGACCCTTTTCTGTCTGTCCAATCCATTGTTAATGTCTAGTGTCCATTATTAAAGTGTTCTCCAAAAACATTATAAACAATGTCTTTCCTTAGCTTATTCAGGAAGATACGTGGAACCTCAGTGGAACCAGTTGCGATTACAGTTACGAGGAGCTTCTGGATGTTGCCCACGTTACTATGGCTGACCATTTGTGTATGAGTGCATATGGACTCTCAGGAACTTCAAAGCCTGCAGTCCTGCTCTTGTGCAAGGTCCATTTGGCCTGAGATCCCATTTCTGAAAGTGATCTGTAATGAATGCTCAAATAGGAGTATGGGAAGGACGGTGTAAGGGGATGTGATCCTTCCTTTTCCTCATTCTTCTGGATGATCTTTCAGGACCTCTTTTCTCTTTATATATTCATTCCTTTCCAGAAGTGAAAGGAGCATAGTGAAATATTAGTGGAATATTAGTGAAAGGACCTATGTTTCAAACCATGTGCTTCTGCTTTGAGCAATGCCATGAAGAGCTGTATCCTTGGCCAATCTGGTGTAGTCATCTGGCTGTGTTTCTGAACAGCACTGTGCAGTGACACCTCACTAAGTAGGCACAGCTGGTTATCTGCTGAATGATGCTAGTTGTGATCAGACAGATCATTGTGTGGTTGCATTTATATTAAGTAATAACACTACTGTTCTCATTATCTTATTTTTTCTGGGATAAGTTAGCCTTTTCCAAATTGGAAGGTGAAGTGCTTTTGTGAACAGTTCTGAAATAGTTTCAACTGCAATGAGTCCAGTCAGCAAATATCTTCTATTTAGTCTGATTTTATTAAGTGTGGTCATGACAGTGTGATCAGACAGTAATTTCAGCCAGCAGTCCGTGGGGCTGACGAGCAGTTGTGGGGTGGAATTGGTGACAGTATCCTCTCTGGTCAGCAGGCTTTCCACAGGCTTTGTGTCATCTGCTTCCCTTTCTTTTCCTCCTCAATCTGCTGTGTTTTCTCCTGTTTCTGACTTATCTCTGTCAGCTGAGACTATACTCTTCTGTGAATTAAATGGTTTCACCAGATYACCTTTTTTCACACTCCATTCTTCAGATTTCCTCATCTGTTTACCACATTCCCTCCAGAAAACTGCTACCCTGTCTATTTTAAACCTATTCTCCAAATGTTGCTCTCCTTCCGTATTTGTGGGATTAGTGCTATTTGGCATATGCTAGACATCAGGCTGAATCACCACCACCACTCGCCACAAACAAACAGGTATTACCACATACCAGCCGTCCCTAGTCGGTGCCAGTCCCCTATAACCACAGTTAAATTGCACAGAAGTCCCCAAGAGAAATCACAGGTCATTAGGACTATTTTGAAATTGAGTGGTTTTAAATATTTCCATAAGGTTGTGCAGCTATTTATCTGCGTGGTTACAGACCTCTCCAGCTGCAGTCCAACATGCTGTTCCAACCACAGCTCAGCTGCTTTCAGACATTGAAGTCTCCAGGTCTCCGGAGCTTCACCATCCCCATACCTGGTTATACTGGTCCTCAGGCTCTGCCAGCACGTTTGCTCTCTAAGATGGTTCTGTAAATAGCACCACCACTTTTAAACGTGGTTAGGCTAAGCAAGATCATTTTGGCAGGATAGGAAGTGACTGCACAGGGAGGTTTGGCTTCCCTCAGCGTGCTGGGGAAGAGCAGCAGAAGAGGCAGTAACCTCTTTGAGTGTCTTAGCTCGAACAGCACATCCACATGCACCACCCACCATCAGTAACCGCACTGGAGCCTGCAGGGCCCTGTGACTACCCATGACACGGGCTTGAAGCATGACTGTGCCTGTGCCTACCTGGGAGTCAGGGAAAATAGCTAAACCTGAGTGTGCCTGCTTTCTCAAACCAGCAATAGCCTGTTTGCTATAAGGGCTAGCCCTTGCCAGATGTGTCTGCAGAGACACTCTGGCAGCTTTTGAATATGCATTCGATGTAGACAGCTATTAGCAGCTGCCCAGAAAACACTTTTTAGAAGTCAGGTATTAGATAATTCTGGCAGAGTAATGTAGAGGAAAAATATACCACTTGAATATACCAAAAAAAGTTGGCAAATGAAGGCTAAATTAATTTCAGAAAATATAGAGAGTCAAAGGCACAGACCATTAGCAATGTCCATGCACAGCTTGTCATAACTTGTTTTCACCTCTATATTGTTTTTTGACTTTCCCGTAGGAAAAACTGCCCTCAGGACCCAGTGTGCTTACAATTTTCCACTGTTCAGTTGTCTACAATTTCAAATCATCACATGTGTTTTAATAAGTTTGGAATGAATTTTCTAGAAGTGATGACACAAAATAGCCATGAGACATTTATTAATTAAATAAAACTTTTATTTGAAATAGGAAAAGCTTATATTTGTTTCCCAAATTACTAAATTAAATGTCTACTAGACCTATGAAGTAAGATTTTTTCCTAATATTTAGATCTAAAGTCCTCCATGATACTTTTAATTCAGTACCAGGAACCAATGCGTAATATTTAGCAAATGTAAGCACAAATCACTTCRGGGTATTTCACTAATAATAGGATACCTGTTTTATACAAAATTAATTTTTCCTTTAACCAAAGAAAAAATTAAAATRTTTACCAATAAAGTGTTTGGATCAACCCCAACAAATGGATTTATCAGGGTCAAGCAAATGTTACAAGAATATCCATGAACGTAAGACCTGTATTTTCAGCTTTATATTTAAGCATTCTTTGTAGATTTATATTAAGAAAGGGACTGAAATCTAAGCACTGAGCATATGTTTTTGAGAAACACTCTTACAATGTTTCAACAGGGTTCCAAGAAATGGAGACAGCCATTTTACTTCTGAAATCTTGGTTTACAGCTTCTGGCCAGGGATGTGGACACCAAAATGCTGACTGTTGCAAAGCATAGCATCTGCACCTAGGCTTTTCCAAAAAAGTCCTGGTGATAGTGCTGAGGATATGCAATATCTGGGCAGAAAATTAGCCTAAAACAGAGGTGTGAGCAGGAACAATTTAGTAACAAAGAAACACTAATGAGTGAGGTGTTTTATATACCAGTGCTCTGAATTTTAGGACTTTTGCTGAAAACTATGAAATATAGTGTCTTCTCTCATGCGAGGAATTCACAGCAAGGAAGCTTCTCCAGCATGTCAGCATCTGTAAATTTTCTTTTGAAAATGCAACCGAGATCATGCTTTTTCTTTTTAATAATAGAATAGAGGAGGTGGAAAGAGTAATTTAGCCATTAGCCCTATAGTTAAACTGCAGGAGACTCAGTCCCTCTGCATATCTCAGCTCACTGAGGGTAAGTAAACGGAAACCCTGTTCTCCCAGGGTAACAGCCAGACAGTGGCAATAGGCTCCAGTGGTGAATGGTCTCTGTTGACTACAGAGTCATGGGGAAAGGGAGCACTGATTCTCCAGGCGGTTACAGAATTGGCTTCAGAGAAGGCACTGTACTGTCCAGTGCCTGCATCATGGGCTGCTTCTGTATTTCATCCCATGACAGTTTAATCCACAAAAAGCCTTAAGAAGACAACCAGGATTTTCGGTGCCCTTTTGCAACCTGAATGTTGTAACCACAGGCTCAGGATCATCTTCYTTCCTAATTTTCTTCCTTCTCTAGAAGATCTTTAATACTTTTATGGAAAATGGAAAATCTTCAGTGGGAGGGGTTTGGGTGCACTATTCTCTACCTGCGTAACTTTAAAGTTAGGATAGCCTCTTGAAAAGAGGATATGTAAAGCTGAGTATCCTCAAGTACACTAAAGCTGGTTTTCAGTGATAAGTGTTCTTACCCTCAAAATAGTGAATAGGGAAGGTGGGTGTATGCTCTTCCTCTGGTCAGGTTTTAAAAAAGGGAAGGACATTTGTGGCATTGTTTGCAGAACGTGCTCCCGTGTGTTTTAGGTCATAACTAGAAGAATTCCTCATTTGTGGATTTAGAGCTTAGGCAGGACTCTGACCTTGGCTCCTTCGGCTAAGGGGGCTTAGGAAGCTGTATGCACATAGAGACACAGAATTCAAGGCATCTGGGGAATTTTTATGGTAAAAGTCTACACGCCTCCTGATTTAAGTACAGTGGATATCTAGGAGTTGTGACAACTTCAGTGTGGAACATAGCATCTTGGTTTTCGTGGAAGTCCTGCTCTAATCTCTTGTTTGGATCTCAGCCATAGAGCACATGGGATCTCAAACTGTATGTGTTTTTTTCTGGAGTATGCACACCTTTCTTAGGACATGACCAGAATACTTTGAGCTATGGCTGATCTGTGCTAAAATCGATAGTTTTAAAGCTGTTAAGTGAAGTCGTGCATTTTGGACTAGAAAGTGGCCTTCCACAATGGTACCCAAGGGCACATACCTGGACTCCACTTCTGAGGAATAATATGAGAAAGAAGGGCAGGCATACAGGTCAGCAAGAACAAGTACACACACAAAAAAAATGAAAGGTGAGGAAATCAGCCATGAAATTTGAAAGGGGGAGGGTGGTGAGAGATAGTGCTGGGCTACACGACTGTGACTATTCATGGATGGACACAAGATACTTTTTCTGTTTTCTCAGTAAGATGACTAGACACTTAAACCAGGCACTGAGCCTGGGTTCTTATGCTCTTCTCAGACAGACTTATTACCTTGAGCTTAATACTGCAATACCTGTTTGTTTTGCAGCTGGTTTGTGTTTGGCTATGTATCTGTCTATGCAGATTTGTAATACAGATGCAAGACTGTTTGCAAAAGTTCATACAATCACTAACTATATTCACAGAGTAAACAAGGAAATATCAACGAAGCCAGATATAAAAAGGAACTTAGTCAGGACAGGTCACAGCTTATGTGCTGTAGTCATTCATTCTGGCTCCATCTCTTCTTAAAGAGAACAGTTGCTCATGCCAGCATGTTTGGTCTGTACAAAGATCCTAAGGAGATTGGTTCATTCAACCATGTTGCTAGCTGCTGTGATTTTATTACTGAGCCTTGCAATATTTGATGGTTTTCTGAAAACATCATATACTGGAGTAATGTGGTTGAGTGAAAATCACCCTGTTCATTGTTAAAGCATTTGAAGTTCTCAAGTCCTCACAGTGGCAGAGAAAAAATTGGAAAGGAAAAAAAAAAAAAAGGAATAGAAGACAAACAAGAATGAAGCCTATTTTTATGATTTTTTTAAAGTTTTAATCATGATACCTGAATGCCAAGAGCTAGCAATACTGCAGCTGTGGAAGGCTTCTAAGTGGCCATTTTCATCATCATTTGGTCCCTGGGAGAGACCTTTTCTTATATGTGTATGTGAGGAAGTTTTTACTATGTGGCTGTAGGAGCCTCACCTGATGCCAATTTAAAGAGACAGGTGATGTCTTCAAGTTGGAAACTAATGTGCTGTTATTCCCCATGGTATAAATTAATACAAAATATATGTCTAATAATATAAGGTACTAGACATAGAGAGCTCAGCCTGAGCAGCAGAGCTGTAGTGTTGAGTCGTTCTGTAATCAAAATATGCAGGCACCTTGAGGGAATGTCTCAAGCTGGCTGATTACCCTTTAAAATCTCAAAGCTTTGATATAGGCCTATCRAATGGATCACTGCACATGAAGAGAGTACTATTTTCAATTTCCTTTGTGTGTATGGGTCTTGGTTTGACATGGGGCGGGGAGGGGAAGCCCCATGATGGCAACTTCCTGCTCAGTAGGTTTGGTTCTTTTCACTAGGCATGAATAAATGGGGAAGAGTCTTTCCTGAATTATTTTTATTTACTCAGAATCCTTTTGATATTGTTACTGTCCTGCTTATAATTCTCTATAGTTCAGTATAATGTTCTTCCTTATAAACAGCACAATTTCTCCTACTGTTTGATTTCCACACAACTGACATTAGAGCACTTGGCCTTGCATCTTCCAAATGAGCTCTTGCTATTGCAGAATGAACACTGCCATTTAGAGCCGTGTGTTGTCTGGTTTACCTGGAATAAACCCTTACAGAATGAACCCAACTGTACTACTGCTAAGCATGCCAGTTATAGAGGGATTAGGTGCAGCTGGACTTAGAAGACCCTCTCCTCGCTCCTGTACATCGCTTTACCTCTCTATGCCTTCAGTTCCATGCATGATTAAATTTTCCTTATTACTTGCAGCTCTTTYAGGCAGGGATTGTCCCTCTGTGACACTTGTTCAGCGTCCAGCTTCACAGGGGAAGTGAGAATGTGCCTTCATTGAGATACAGCCATGCAACTAATGATTGGTGTTGGGCCAGCAGCTGAGCCATAAAGACAAAAAACCAGTGGAAGTTAAATCAAGCTTACAGGTTCTCAATTTTCTACACTGAAACAAAATACCACAAAAAATATTTTGTTCAGCAGGATGCTTCCATTTACTGAAGTGGGAAACATTTTGTAGAGAATTGGAGGAAAAATAAAAGAAAAAGAAGGACAGATTCACAGAACTGGAAGCAAAACAAAGCCAACCTGACCAAAAGCTCAGCAACCAACGGACTCAGCCAAGGTGAGCTGGGTTCCTCAGCATCCTCTGATGGTGATCCACATTTCCTAGGTTCTTCAGAGGAATGGTCATACACTCTCATTGACAGATTTTGTGGGTTAGTGATTCTGTGGTGCCTGTGAAATTGCAGTCTTCAGCTGAAGCTTTTCTGTAGTTGGAACATTTACAGCCTCTTTTTCCTATGCAGATTTTCCAGTGTCTAATATTTAAGTCCACTAGGACACTARTAGACTCTTTTTACCTAGCTATGTATTTCTGGGAAACACATTTCTTTGAGATTGCTATCCCGTAGCTGGCTAATGGGTTAAAAAGTCATTAAACAGACATTCATATGCAGGCAGTGCAATTATAGAAGCCTTTTTTCTTCAGGATCCCGGAATAAAATCACCTTCAATGAAGATAATGCAAGAGATTAAAGGCCTGTTTGTTCAGGATAGATTTGTCTCTTAAATGGATTTTCCTGCCAGTGACTGAGTAACCTTAGAAGTGTGACAACCTCTTGTATGCAATATTACCTGTAAGGCTGCTGATGAGGAAGGATAAACTCCTCATCACTTTCAACAGAGACTGCATGTTTTTGTAAAAGATCAAATCAACTCAACTCTGAGTTACTGAGTGAAAGGATGAAATTCCTGGATGAAAACCTATGGCCTTTGTTATATCTGAGGTCAGACAGGATGGTCACTTCTGAGTTTATATCTATGAATGGGAGTTCATTAAACAATAGTTGTCAACTCAATCCAGCCTGCTTTCTCTAGTAGGCTCTTTTTTTCTTTCTYTTCACTTAAGAACATGCCCATTTTTTGTCAAGTCTGCAGAAAACTTTTAATTAAATTTTAGCTGCATCCCAAACCTTGTCTAATCCCAAGATCACAGCAGATGTATGTTCATTTGCAGCCACAAGGTCTGGAAACTAAAATTACTCCTGCTTGAAGTCAAAACCATATTACTACAGTTGAAAGGCAAGAATGTCTAGGTACTCTTCTAATCCTTTCTACAATAAAAGAAAGAACATAGAAGCTCTTGCTTCTATATAGAATATTCTATATAGAAGGCAGGGAAGTGTTCCTGTTGGCAAACACCAGCATACCATTTTTGTGCTTGTGAAAAGCTACTCTGATATATCTAAGCCTGGAAGAAATGGGAGGGGTGGGCTGGGTCTCAATTTTGAATCACACTTTAAAAAATAATTATAGGGTACTATGTCTTGGCAAAATATACCTGAAATTTTACCTAGAGCAAAGACTAGGCATTAATCTTATGGGACATTGTCAAGAATAGTAGCTTTATCTGAAATGAGGTTTGTTTTATCTGAAATTGTCCTTACCAAATATATATTGGTTCTGAGGGTACACTGCACTCATACACACTTGTAAGTCATCTTCATTTCCTACCTCCAGTATCCTTATGAGTAGATCAGGTACAGGAACAAGCAAAGACTCTTCTTTCTGTAAGGAGTAGTGAGACATCACATACATTTTACCGTATTATCACCTGCAAGAAGATGGCATAAGGAGTGGGTCTTCTCCTTTGTGTTGCTGGTATAGAATAATAGGTTAAGAGGCCTAKGGCAAAAATGAATGGCAAGTTACTGAAAAAGAATAACATTTCTTTAATGAAATGTAAAACTGAAAATAAAATACACTAACAGGAACTGACCACCTAGCCCAATGAGAAKTATTTAATTTCAAGCACTTGAAGGAAAAGCAGAGGGGAAAAATTGCCAGAATTCCAGCAGAGGAGGAAATGCTCTTGCTCTGCCCGGTGACTTAGGGTTGGATCAGCACTGGGACAGAAGATTCAGTCAGCCATGCCGATGGGTTTTTAAACTCACATGTCCTAGGAAAGTGTTATGACCTCYAGCACCTTTGGTGCTAGACTAGTAAATTCTGTTCCACTCCTGACTAAGGAATCAAACTTTTACTGAGGTTTCAGGATATGATCATAGAGGTGACTATCGTGACTTGTAAGTTGGAAAATCACTTTCATTCTGTTAAAATCTGGTTTAATTCTTTGAGTAGTTTATTGAAATGGTTCCACCTAAAAACACTGTAGAAAATCTGCCTCAGAACAGCATAGAGTGGCTGGGGAAGTAAGATGTGTCAAAAGTAAAATAGTTCTGAGAAGGAGATTCCACTGAAGCGAGAACCAATGCCCAGGATTTATGGTGGGTGATYGGGGTAGTGCCATGAATGGAAAAAGTCTTGGTTCAGATGGATATACACTGAAGATAACCATTCATATCAGGCAGATCAGGGACTTGTAGCTGAGCCTCCCACAATTTTAGACCCCCTTCTTTCACYGATATCAGGTGTTGAAAAGAAAACAGCTATCTACCACAATGCTGTATTTTAGGAAAAATGTTCACAGGGTTTTTTAACACAAAGGAATTTAATGTTTCACATTTGCTGCAAGTGGAATTGCATCCTCCATTCAGCTCTTTTTTGCAATGTCCTCTCACTCCTTACCACATCAGAAGATTTTTAGGAGCTATATTTCTAAATTACCATYGTCATCCTTTTTCCCCAGGCATCTGAACCAAGCAAAGGTGGAAGGAAGTGGGAAGAATACCACCTGGGAAACTTTAAGGGTTGAGAGACCACAAATTTCCCAGATGCATACAAAACCTCAAGTTGTATTCATGAACTGTTGCAAGCATGGCCTGAGGGTCAGGAACACATAAAACCAAGGTTTTATTCAAGTGGTTTTGAGGTTTGAGGTGAATGTTGCACCACTCTGGTAGCATCCTGAAGGGTGGAGTGTGGGTAAACTGTGAGCAGGATTTATTTACTCTAAGTGCATTAGTATATTCCTGAACAGCGGAATGATTATAGGGATAAATGTTTCTCTATCTTATAAATGCATATGTCAATGGAACATTTGTTATTAGTATTAAGGCATAGAGAAAAATAAGAAAAGGAAAATACTGTATTATGGGTGTCTAGTTCCCACTAATCTGGTATAAATAAAATGTCATGAATTATTTACATAGCAAACAAAGTTGTAAAGGCTTAGAGGGAAATGAGTTAATTCACTACTCACGTAATTTAAACTCTATTATCCAGAAGCTAATTTGAGACCACCCATTGTTTCATTGTGGTTTAGAGAGATTAAAAAATCTTGAGAAATTTATTTTAAACAACCCAATAATTATTCTGTTTTGGCCCTTGTATTTATTTTTGTATAAGAAGTCTCACTGATAGCCTCCAGCCTCTGCTAATCAGAATAATTTACTCTAAAACGTCATAGCAGAGTAAGTGAATACCTATAAGCAGTAGATTTGTATGGTAGATATTTCCCTATAAAAGACTAATCACCCAAGTATATTATTTGTATGACAGACATAAAAACTATTTTTTAAATTAATATAGTGTTTTAATTATAACAGCAAAGAAAATTTTAATTAGAGCAGATAATGCTTTCATCTACGTATTTATTTGTTTTCCATATAACCTTCATGTGTACCTTCTGACCTAGAGGTACATAGAAGAGGTTGAAAATTTTTTAATGTAAARTTTTCCAAGTAGAAAATGAGATTTAGTTGAAAAAAAAAATTTTTTTTCTTGGAATTTTGAATAAATATTTTCTAATGAAAATGTAAAAATAAATGTTTTACCTATTCAGTTTCATGTGGAAATTTTAAAGTACTTCTGGTTTCAAAAATTACAGGGTCACCTGTATTTACCACTCCAGAAACATCTTGATGGATATATCCTATTAGCATGAATATTTTTTTTTTACGGGATGAGAAGACTAGGTTACCTTATTGTCTTATATCTCTCCTGTGAGCAATAAGTGCATCCAAGTCTCTTTCTCTACCTCTTCATTCTAGCTGGTTGCTCCAAGTTTTTCCCATGTTGCTGTGATTTTTAATTTTTTTTTTAATCTAAAAAGTGTGTTGAGATACTCAAATGAAAGGTTTTATGTAAAAGAAAAAGATTATTGCTATCAAGACATTATTAGATTAAAAAGAAGTTATTTCCTTTTTGATAATCTCTTCCTTCCTTCCTGAATACAGTTTTTATGGCATCACAAATAGGCCTGGAGGTCACAGTGTGAATAATCCAAGACTAGGACTTTGAACTGTTTTTGAAAACTAAGAAGCTTGGTAGCTTTTTAACACCTCCTTATTTTTCCACATGCCCCAGCACATCTTAGCTTTGGAGCTATGCAATAAAGAACTCTCTTAATGAACTTTGGAACTTATATCTAAGCAGTGCCTTTCTTTTTTTTTTTCTCTCTTTTCTTTTTTCCTTTTTTCTGCCAGAAGTCTAATCTTATCATGCTAACGGCATGGGATGTTCTACAGTTTTTACAACACACCTACAAATACGATCAAATCTCGATACCCTTGTTCTCTGCACCGACGGTCTTTTCTTCTGCACTTCCCCCAGCTGCACACCCCGCACRGCCCCCGGCTTGCTGTCGACATCCCCGGTGCTCAGATCACACCTGGGACCCTCTCACCGACCCCTTTCAAGATTTCTGGGGAGAGATGAAAACACGTTTGTCCCTTGAGTGAAACAGGAAGTTCAGCAAGTCAAAACATTGTCTCTGCGGATCTGGTTGGGGTTATCCATTTGTCAGGAGTGCGTGTTTTTACCTGTATCGGCATTAAGGCAGGCAGGAGGTCTAACGCATCCCACCACAGTGTGATACAGGAAGGGAAGCGGAACTTGCCAGCAGCATACCTCAGGAGATGAAATGGGTGAGCTCCTGCAGCGCACAGGAGCAGGTATGCTAGCTAGGGCTGTGCAACGCGTAATGCTTTCAGGGTAAAAGCAGAAAAATACATTTTAAACAGCAAGCAAATAATGGCAGGGCTAAAGAATAAAATGGCTGACTAGATCACCTTGTTTAGAGCTGCCTGTAAGTCCTCTGACAGTACTGTTGCCTATCAAAACTCTCATGACTGGTTTTCAGTTTTTTCCCCAACTTTTTGTGCTGTTGACACCTGCTGACASTTACTGGAGCAAAGTGTGGCGCTATGAAATATCATTTATTTTAAGGGAGAAAAATTATCCATGTCTGTATAAAAGTTAAGAAAGAAACCAAATATGAGCCCTGCAGTCTGTAGGGATATGACTTTGGGCCAGACTGAGTATTTTGGCATAAACACTAAAAATCTTTTAAAAAATAATATCCTGTGGCTTTTGCACTTCCATTATATTAAACTGATTTTCTTTACTCACAGTGGGATTTCAAATTAATTTGTAATTATACACACCGTGAGGGGATGAGAAAGAAATGACCTAATTATAGACCAAAAGGATGCCCTACAGCTATCATCCAATTACTCCAACCATCTGAGCTCTTAAGCAAAATGATGGGCTTAATACTCTCTTGGTCACATCTAGTTGTAATTTGCCACTGAAAGCTATAATTTCACTTTAAATATTCATTCACATAATATAAAACTCTGTACTGATGTTACTTAGAATGGAAGCAGATAATGAGGATGGATCACAATCATAGATATCCTTCTAGACTTTAGTCTCCCCCACACACTCTGTGACCATTGGGTGGGGGAGAAAATCACAGCTTCTCTGCTGTGCTCCCCAAATGGTACTAATTATCTACAATTAGGCAGATAGAAAGCTTTTAAACTAATGGAAGAACCAAAAATGCCCACTAACAAGTGCAACTTATCTCCCAATTTCAACCTTCCCTTTCAGCAGGGGATGAAGAGTTCATGAAGAGCTACAGTTAACATGTGAAATAAGCAGCAGCTTTCTAATTGAACAAATTTTTACTTCTGCTCTTTATGCAATATATTCATTTTATATTAAGTGTTTTCACTGAAATCTTGCAGTAGAACAGGAAGAATAATTAAGATGAAGAAAGGGGCATGAAAGAGGTCAGTTCTCTATAAAACATCTGTTTTTTTGGTTCATTGACAGTTGCATAAACTATTTACACATTAACCCAAAGTATCTTTACTTTTCATGTTTTTGGCAAATTAAAAAAATGAAACCAAACTGTAAGTGAAATTCTAGCAGAAACTACTGTATTAAATAAAAGAAAAAACAGCTAGATAGCAATGAGATAGTGTTTAACATGGGGTAGGGTGAAGCAAATTTCCCTAACTGGAAGAGGAGGAAGAGCTAGTAGTCTCTCAGTTCAGTAATGAGGGCATTCACGTAAAGTTTGAGTGAGTTATACTCAAATATTTCTTTCTCCTCACTCCCACAAAAACAGTGAGTTCTGAGGATATCTTTCAGTTCCCGTGCGGAAGTTGTAACCTTCTATAGAAACAAAAATGCTGATTGTACCAAGGAATAAAGCCAAACAGTCTGTCGGTCACGTGAATTTCCAAACTATTGTACATACATTATCTTTCTGCTCCATTAGTTATTTGTATGAAACGAATCGGCTGCAGTGGGTGAGATACAGAGAAATTTACTCTTGAAAACAGGATAGTATTGATGAAGGCGATRGAGCTATCTTCAAGCATCTACTCAGTGCAATACATGAGGATTTGGTCAGCTGAGTGTGTAACTCCTGGGATATACTGAGTAAAAGGAGGCAACCACCTTTTCTTAATTTTCTAAAATGATGTTTTAGACCACTTGTGAATCTGTCCTGAAAAAGTACATCASAAAAAAAGTATATCAGAAATACCAAAACAGATTGTTTGATACCTTCAGCTTTTAATTTTGTTTTGTTTCAGGCACTTATCATTAAGAAATGCTGAACCTGATTTTTTTGGCTCAGGCTGATGGTAGACCCTTGTCTTATTAGTTCTTGTTGCTATAGCTTTTAGACATACAGTTATCCTTTACGGATCAACTGACTTGCTAACAGGCTGAAAAGGGAAATGATAGTTTTGTTTGTTCTTTTAATATTTTGTTATCTTCTCTTCAGATGGCTCTGGAGGTAAAGCTGTTGATTTTATTTTTTTTAATTGGGAATGGTTTTTAATAATCATGCTGACTAGTTTAACAATGCTTCCTCTGAATAATGCTTGTCTGTTTGTAGACACACAGTTTGTACTTATTGCTATTTTACTTTGCAGACTAGAAACACATACTTTTTGTATCTGAGTGGACAGAAGACACGGAGTTATGCTTAGATATTTATTTGCTTTGCAGCTATTGTGTTGGCAAGTTATTTTGATCAACACTAAGGATTTAACAAGTGTCAGGTTAAAACTGACCTGTAGGCTGGCAGACCTTGTGTACAGTTAATATCTTAGCAGTTGTTTGTAATCACTGCCTTACTCTCTGTTTTTGGACTGCTCTTGGTACAATTGTCTGGTTAAAAGTTTGGAAGTTTATTCCTCTGGTGGAAAGATTGATAGTGGAGTCATCTCTCTTTCAAGCAACTCTGTTTATAAGAAAGTTCAAAGCCCTGTTTCTTTGAACAAAGGTGAAGAAGTCAAATAGCCCAAGCCAGTTTCACACCTCCCAGCAGGCAGGTACTTTCCAGACAGCCCCTTTCAGTGTCTCTCCATAGATGCAGAGAGGTGCATCCAGCCACCATGACTGTCCTCTCCCCARCGGAGACGAGGACTAGGTTTTCAGGCAACAAGCAGAAAGCAAACATCCATGTGCCTCTCCTGGCCTGTCTTCAGCCAGAAGGCAGAGCTGAGACTCCTGCCCCGGCCAGGAGAGAGCAGGGCTCCTGTAGAGGTGCAGAGCAGGGAGGGGTTTCCAAAACTTGTCTCCTTCTCAGGGATCCAAAGTTGAGTTGCTCTAGTTTATGCTCTGCTGGAACTTCTTTCACGAAGGACTTCAGAGCTGTCTTGTTGCTTCCCAACYTAAGACTTTTAGAGAAGAGTAAGATTAGGAAGGAGAGAGAAATACTTTTGCTACAGGAAGCACTACAGCTGGAAGAAAACACAATCTTTTAGGCATGCAAACTCTTCCTCAGCAACTTGTTCACCCTATAAACCCTATATATCCCTGGGCCATTGTGGCTACAACCACATCCATTTTACACATACTCTCATGGCCAAAACAATATTTAGTGAAGAGAATTAAAATTACTGCTGGCTCTGGCTTTGTTTTGGCTGAAAATATGTGTCTGTGTTTTGAATTTTTTAGACTGAAGTAACAGAACTCCTTTATAGRTGTAGCTAAAAATATGACAGATGATTACCTTTAATGTAGGATGGTGGTTACTTGTAGGAGTTTAAACTCGAATCCAGGCTAGCAGAGTTCATCACTTTTGTTCAGAGCTGAAACTTCTGGTTTTCATTAGGAGATTCTCTCACTCTCACTGCAATAGCCATTCCTCCGTAATTTGCTGACTTTAGGTATGCTCTATTGCTTTTGTAATATGTCGCTTGTATTTCTGTGTTTGGGCTTGAATAAAATTACTTTCCTGAGTAAAAGGATATCACTAAAATATGCCAGAAAGAGAGTATTTCGCTGAGTTGAACCCAGTTCTTGCTTCTTAAGAGACATACTGTGAGAARGGTTGCACCAGGCCCTTCCTTGCACAGCTCCATTAGTTTTAATTTAAATCCACTAAAACTTCCTTTTCTCCGTAGTCCCATTGCTGTCACTCATGTGAGCAGCCCAGTTGATTTCAAAGTAATGTCTTGCATAAGGAAAAAGTTATTTGAATGGTGAAGTGATTTAAATTACTCTTGTGAAGAGTGGTGCTCTTTTTTTCCCTTTCTGTGAATTCTGAAGTGGATATGCCTTAACACTGAGGAACTATTTCATCTGGTACATGTTCAGATTGTCATCTGTAATATTTCAAATACATTCTCTGTTTACTTCAGTGTTTTTCCCTTTTCTCTGCCTCAGGAAAGGTATACCTGTATGTGTACAGGTATGCCATCTGCCTATAATTTTTCTTTCTGATAGGCTATGTGAAAAATTCATTTAAATTTTCCAGCACTTTCTGCCTCATCCCTTAAAAAATGATCCTCTTTAGGCATTACTGTGTTCTTCAGTGACCTTTTGTTCTTACATATTTTGAAAGCATTTTTTGTAATTTCATAATCTCCTGTAATATCTTTATTTTGCTCTTCTTATCTGTTTTTTAGCCCTTTGATTTATTAATTTTTTGTTTTCTTTAATCCTTTAGGAGTCCTTTTTGATTTCTCTTYTAATACTTCCTTCTGCATCACTGTTAACCATTTACTGTTCTTGAACATTTAGAATTAGGTGTAAGGAAGTAATTAGGTGTAACGAAGGTGTAATGCTCAACACATATTTTTACCTCACTTTATTCTCTCTTTACTCTACTATAGCATACATTGCTATGCTACAACATAGCTCCAGTTGTAAACTGCTAGCTGTGCCCTGTTCAAAAGCAAAGTCTACTTTTATTTTTGCCAACCCTTTTATGATGATTAAAAACTCTTTAAAAGGTTTGTTTTTTATATATGACTCTATGTCCTTGCAGTAAAGCAAAGAAAACAAATTTCTGACTCTGAGGGTCAGTTTATTCTTTATTAAACCTCTATTTGAATGCCATACTTGCACAGCAGACATAATGGGAAGTAAAGTTTTTTCCAAACTGTGTTTATGTATTCTAATATTCACCAACTGCATTTGATGCAATTCTTTGGCTTGTCCCAACCATACCTAGAGTCCAAAATGGTCTCTAGTTCAAATAGTGGCGGATGAAATCAAGTTGTTCAGTGGGTTAGTACAAACCCAGCTTCACTGYGTGGTGCAGCACACCCAGTGTAGGACATTTAGTGTGCTGGCAGTAGGGACACTTCAAATTTGGTCACAGATCCATCCTTCAAGATGGCATCAGCATTGGCGCAGAGCACAACTCTCACTGTGACACTAGAATGAAGAACGAAACTGCAGCTGAAAGAATGCAGGAGGGAAATTCAGTGTCTTTAAAGCATTTGAAACTAAGGACTCACCTGAAAACAGCTGATATGGTGAAAAATTGTTCAGTTTTGAAAATGTGGGAGAAAGAATATTGCAATGCTAACTTATAGGGGACAATTTAAAGAAATGCAGTTAATGCAAAGATCGTGATTTCACGATGGAAAATGGTAAAATAAAGAGGGAAATATCTATAGCAGGTTAGTAATTATGTTTCCCTCTAACAATTTTTTTCTACTACTCTTCATTTTTATAGGAACTGKAATGTTCTTGTGAAACTTATGAAAAACTTTCAGGATCTTATGAATATTTGAGGATTATAATTTTTATTTCTCTCTCCATCTTTCTACGCTTTTTTCTTTAGTCTTAAAACAGAAATGGAAAAGAAGCACAAGCCAATATTTCAAAATAATATGTTTATTTCTATCTATAAAAAACTTCAAAACATTGAAAACAATATATTCTGTTACTGGCATTTTATTTTAATTAAATGGTCTGACTTGCTGTCATTTATTGCCTAAACAGCCTCACAGGTTACAAAAGAAAAGAAAGAAGAAAAAGGCAGTATCCTACACATGGAGATTGATTGTTGATTGTCATTACTGTTAGAACAGTGGACTAATTTTCAGTCCAACAGAAGAAGTAACACGGAAACCCACATGTCAGAGGTACAAACCTCTGAATGAACCCTGAACAATGTTGCACTACCAATCGTTTTATGATGTGCAGAAGTCAGCCTTACACTGTTGAGGGAAAAACCATTTATTTTTCCTATAGGAGGGTACTTTACCAGTAAAATAAGGCCCACCAYCCCTTGCGGAGCTTACTGCCTGCTGTTCACAGGCATGACTCGCGCATCTTTCACTGCATTGCTGCAGTTCCCTCAGAAGCTCACAGTGATATTACAAAAGCTCTTCCAAGGAAGTGCTGTATTGACCCTCAGCTCCACAGAAGTGATAGCATTACTTTGCGAGTCTTGTGGTTGTTTGGTGACTTCTCCAGTCTCCCTGTGCTTCCAGGATTACAGCCTTGCAGACGAGCAGCTCTTCCAAACTGCTGAGGTTGGAACGAGGTGGCTCTGCTAATTGCATATAATGGACATTCACTCATTAGAAGACATCTGTAAGTGTTTTGTACGTCACTTCCAATTAGAAGTCTTATGTTTGTTGGTTAGGAAAAAAATGTTTGACAGAAGCTTCTAGGAAGTAAATATTTCCCTAAGGAACTATGTGTCATCTTAAGAAGGAAAACCTACCTTAAGATTTTTGGAGGGACTGATTAAAAGCAGCAGTTTTTTGATCATGATGTTTTTGACAAGAAATTTACCAGTTTACTGGCTCTTCTTTAGGAGTTAAGAAAACAAACTCTTGTTTATAATTCTCATCCTCTTAAGATCTTCAATTTAGCAAAGGTATCTGACGTGGCAGGTTTAATCATCTTTCTGCCAATTAAGAGACAGACTTTCCCAAAGGCAGTGTCTTAATTTTACCTTAATCTTCTAATTATATTGTGTGTATGTGTCTCCGTGTAAATTTTGACTCTGATGCTAACTTCTCAAGTACTCTGTTCCTTAAGAGAAAGATCTAATGCCTTGGGGGTCTTGATATCTAATTACTGAGAACTTTCCTATCTCTGCATTGTCTAGACTACAGTTAGACAAAAAGCTGCATCTTACACCAAAAACCCTGGAGATCCCCAGATAAATACACTGCTTTGACTAGCCTGGTTTGGAGGAAGAACTATTTTATGCTATAGGATAGTGAACTTCCTTTGGTTCTCTCTTATTTTTTTCAAGTAGTGTGATGTGAAGATGACATGAGGGTGGGATTCATCTGACTAAATACAAAAGTCTATGTATGTAGATCTTTGACAGCATAGGTTCATGTGAGCTTGGGTTCCAAGTATCTTAGACTCTCTTCATAGTCTGTGTAGCCAGTGCTGTGATTCCTCTCATTCTGAGGTAGCAATTTAAAATAGGCCAGTTGGGTTCTAAGTATTGAGATTAGAAAATTGCAGAATCTGAATGTTAGGTAAAATAAATGCCATTCTGACTTTTAGTGCAGTAAAGTTACACTGTGTTGTATTATGAAAATCCAACACAAATTGCAAAAAAAAAGGGGGAATAACTTGTAATATACATTAGCTTTATTCGGGTATGTTTGCTACATGCTGAAACTTACAGGAAAGCAGGAATTATTAATAATTATTATTTATTTGTGTCAAATGTTATTATATTATTTTTGGCATTTCCCTTGCAAACCTAAATAAATTTGAAATTATGAACTTTTTAAAGCAAAGGATCTGAAAGAATAAACAAAAGGTTTTGGTATTGGAGGGAGTTCAGAGAGGATTAACATGCATGATTAAGGGGTATAGAGAAATTGATTTATGGAGAAAGATTAGAGGAGCAAAATATGTATACCGTAGGTTAACTAAGTGACACATAAGAAGGAACATGATAACTGTCTTCAAATATTTGATGCATGTAAGCACCAAGAATAGAGAGGAAATGAATATTTGSGTAAATTTCAATGGGGGAAATGTTCTGACATTAAAGTCACATATTGTCTTGCTTYGGTGTTGCCAGGGAAGACCTATATGCTGCAAGAGAACTGAAGCCAAAAGGTAAAATTTGTATATTGTAAGAGCCATGAATCCAAAAAGGTCTCACAGAAATTATTAAAAAGCACTGTAGGTTTTAATACTGAATGATAAGAGCTGTGTAACCTTTTGAACCACCATATAAAATTATATACAACAATACACCACACTCAGCATTAAATTGATGAGGCATTCTAGTTTTTGTGAAATTTTTTTCTTTTCCCACAAGAAAATAAAACATACCATTACAAAAGATCCTGGCAGGTAAAGTGATCAACTCATTGACCTACGAAGACAAACTAGTTCCTTTTCATGTGTAAATTGGATGCTCTGCAAGCATCTAAGTAACTGCTGGCCACAATAAAAACAGTTTACTCATGAACTGCTGCATGTCTTGACACATTATACAGCTTTTAATAATTAAGCAAAAGGAAGTTCTATACCAAGAAAGTTGCTCTCATATAGGAAACATAAATTATGTGTTCCCACACTCTGCATAGACTCCACGTCCATGAGTGGTGTTTCTGTTGCCCAAATTAACTGTGCTGGTGAACTATCAGGAGATTATATGGCTGGAGGAAAGGATCCACACAGAGGCTGAGTAGATAGAAACTGAACTGGGATAAAAGACTAGTTTTAGGACCATGCACCTGGATTTACTGGAGGGAAGAAAAAGAAGCTGTGTTCAGGGTGGTGTACGTGGTTTTGCTTTGTGAGACACGATGGTGGCTGTATAGCTGTGCAGAGCCCAAACCCTCCCCTTTGCCATAGGATATGTCTAGTCCTGTGGTAGAAATTTRTTTAAAATAGTCAACTGAAGAATCCTTCTTCTTTAGTCATTYGTATAGTTTGTCAGAACAGGATTCAAATATTGTCATCATCTTGAAATCTAACTAGTTTACAGCTTGTGCTCTGAACCTATCTATCCTTTTGATCTTTTTGCCTTAAGAATGCAACTGCATGAGAAATACATTAATAAACTTTAAAGCGAATGATACATGTCAGAAACTCTTTCTGAAAAAAATAATGAAGAATTCATAAGTGTTCCACGTTAAAAAAACCAACCAAACAAAAAAAMCCCACCTAAACCCTACCCTTTTGGAAYTGGAACAGACTTTGAGCTGTAGTGTATTCATTTAGTGCAGAATTTAATTGTAATTGCTTACTTCTTCATAAGCAATGAAGAAGCAACATCAGATGTGGGAGACATATCTGCATACTTTTACATTTCACAAATCAGCAACAGGTTAGGGTCAATAAAACTACTTAACCAAAATAGAACACAGTGAGATTTAAGGTACCACGTTGTGACTTCAAAACCACGCATTCATTGGCTGCCTGACCTCAGTGTCATTTAAAAATAATTGACTTCCCTGTTTGYTCTGAAGCTTTTCCAGGGCATGCGATATTCTGTTTCTGGCTATTTTCAGAAAGGCTAACCAGGCAGGTAACACCATCTGATTTAAGCACTCTGGATCCTGAAGATAAGTAAGTGAGGTGGCTTGCATATGGCTGAGACCTGGGAAGTGCGCTCAGACCCACATAGTTTAAYAGATTGAGAGAACTGGTGTTGTGTAGCTTGGAGAACAGAAGGCTTTGGGGAGACCTTGTTGCCGCCTTTCAGTATATAAAGGGGCTTATAAGAAAGATGGAGAAAGATTTTTTACCAGGTCTGTAGTGACAGGACAAGGGGCAATGGTTTTAAACTGAAAGAGGATAGATTTAGATCGAATATAAGGAAGAAATTTTTTACAATGGGAGTGGTGAGACACTGGAACAGGTTGTCCGGAGAATTTGTGGATGCCTCATGATTGGAAACGTTTAAAGTCAGGTTGGACAGGGCTTTGAGCAACCAGATCTAGTGAAAGATGTTTCTGCCCGTGGCGGTGGGGTTGGACTAGATGATCTTTGAAGGCCCCTGCCAACACAAGCCATTCTATGAATATGCTCCAGTAAAACTGGGAATGTTTCAGAAGTAGAAAGCTTTTTCTTTTACACCTGCTTTGATGATTTAAACCTCTAATTTCTAAGGAAGCATGCCTTACCCACAGGGTCCCAGCCTAGCCTACATAGCTGGGTAGGTAGTGTGCACTCCAGCTGCAAAAGTGACTAAGATTCATGGAGACAGACAAGAAAAGAGGGAAACTGTATGGAGCAAGCTGGTTTCTGGCCTTTGTCTTTGCCCCACAAAACTTTTATGTCTATTTTTCATWAAATGGTAGAACTAGGAATAATTAGAATAATTAGAATCATTAAGGTTGGAAAAGACCTCTAAGATCATCCAGTCCAATTCTAGGTAGCATTGTTACCATCTCATCTTTGTCGGTTTTACAAAAATCTTGAACCTTTGAAGAACAGTTGAATACTCCTAATGGTCTGTGGATCCTAACTGGATGGAACAGCCACAGTTTTCAGCTGTGACACTGAGTGCCTAAACTCCATAGGGTGACATCATTCGAGTTTCAGTATTGTGAGTTAAAGTTAGATACCTCTGCAATGTTTGCATTTTCTTTGAGTCAGTGCCCTCAGATACTTAAGCTGTTATAAGTTTTCCATAACAAATATCTAATCTTGGCTTTGGATTCTATTTTGTGGGCTAGATACCTGAAATCTAGGCAGATGTTGCATTGCCTGGGTCTGTGAGCACCTCAGCCCCTTTTTGGATCTTCCTATGGGCAGCAAGGTCCCTTGTTGGAGCACTTGAAAAGTGCTGAGCACTTTCGCTGGAACTGCAGCGCCTTTTGTCCTCCTGACATCTCTGGAGTTCATTGAGATTTACCATGTAATTCTTGAAAGCTGAATCTGGACCTCAGTGTCCACAATGGAATATGGCTAAAGATTAGAAATACACTTAAATCATAAGGCTTCCAGAAGCTGAAATCTAGGGACTTCATTCAGTTCCATCTTTAATGCTGAAGTAGAAGCCAGCAGCAGCAGGGCTTGTTTTCCAGATCTCAGACTAAGAATGTGGTCTTGGCACTTAGACCAATGCCATTTGTATATATATAAACAAAGAAAATATTGATAGTGAAATAATTATGAATACATAAACCTAGGACACTAGGAAGCCATGTTTATAAGCATTTTTCAGTTTATAACCACACTTTTAAGAATTTCCTGTCTTTTGTTTTAGCCAGACACATGGGACTATTTTAATGCAGTTTTATTTGTGTGTTCTGTTTCCTTCACATTTTTGTTTGAGCAGAAGAGGATGGGGATAAAAAAGCAGTCTCCAAGAAAGGTTTACGAAGTTTATGAYGCTAGGCTGTGGCAATTCCCCTCTGTGCACTTAAGACAATCATAAAAATGCATACACCATATTCTGAAATGTTATTATGACTTATTATGTAAACAGATGATGTTAAAACATTGTGAGTCATTATTCAAACACAATACATCATAACTGTTTCTTTGGAGATGCTATGCATTTCTGTTGTGGGCTTTATTTACAGGATTCATTGTAAAAACTTCACAAGGGTACTTACTGTGTCTTCCCATCATCACATTTCAAAAATAATGATCTCAGCCTCTGACCATGTAAACTCTGAAACAAAAGAAGAGTCCAATTGTCTTCTTGTGTAAACAACGTTTGTTTACAAGGTTAGGCCTTCACCAGTAAATCTTGTTTGTAATATGCATTATGATTACACAGATTTTCAGACTATACATGTGAAGTCACAGTCAATGCTAGTTCCCAAATGTTTAAACCTAACAAGATAATTTATTTGATGTAAAACCTTAAGAACCGCTACCATTACCACTTTGTTCTTGTATTCTGTGTAGGGAATAATCTTACAGGTATCATCTCTTGGGATTTTATTCTCTCCTCCCTGCAGTTACTGAATCCATAAGCAGCCCCTGTAAGGGAAGAAAGGACTCTTGGGTGGACCTCAAGGGACCCCACTGGGTTGTGTCCCAGATTCAGAGTCTGTGACTCTTAAGTAGGTTTCATTGCCACAGACTGAATAGGATTCATTGCCACTGATTGAACGCAAAATTTAGGTGTATGCCTCTAGGGTATCTATATGTGGATTAGTGCCCATCCAGGGTTCAGATGGGTTGTCAAAACACAAGACCATTTGAAATGTCCTAGGATACCTTCTTTGCTTCCAGCTGCCACACCAGGAAATCTCAGTTAGAGTCCTGTGTTCTTTCTGTCAGCTTTATGTGTGCTTCAAATGGCACTAGAAATATAAGTTTAGACAAGAGTATCAACCCAATAGTTAACAGGAGTGTAGAGAAATGTTTGGCTTGCCATAGAGTGGGCACCTATGTGTGGTCAGCAGAATCCCAGAGAAAGATAAGGCAGGAGATACATATTTAGTCACCTCAGCAAATGCAGGGATTGTCTTACTGGCTCAGTAAGACAATTTTGGCTGAAGACATGAATCTTGGGTACTTGTAGACATCTCAGATGTCTAGGTAAGATGGATAGGATTTTGTTAGAGTCTTCCTGATCTTCAAGTTTCCTCCCTAGTTTCTTTCTGATCCCATCAATGTTTAATTTTCTGTCATTAAATTTCTCCAAAAGTGAGCATGCACAGAACTGTTCATGTCTGCAACCATTTGGAAGAGAGGATTGTAGTACCTCAACATTTTTCCAGTAGCTTTGCAATGAGATTATCTCTTCTGTGCTGTGAGAGGACTCTCCAAACCTCAAGGTTTCAGCTGCTATCAGTGTCCTGCTGAATAACTAAATCTGCGTAGGGAAACAAAGGGGACATTTTCTCAGAAACAGACTTGCTGATGTAATGGTTAGGGACATAAGTCAGTCTTTGCTTAGAAAAAAAMCGGTGGGTTCTTGCAAAATGGAATAGCTCTAGCAGGAGGGTGTGCTGCCATTGGCGATCTTTTGATGCCAGATGATTTMAGGTATACTCTTAGCATACAGGGTGGGACCCAAAACTCCTTTGGCAAAAGAGTGTGCTGAACCCTAGTTTTCTACAGCCTAGGTAACTTTTCTATTCACCAAGAGGGAGGAAAAGGAGAGCAAGAGCTCAGAGGCTCCGTTTCTGCTTTCTTGAAAGAAAGGTCAGACTCCCAAGGATGGATGAGCTCTTAAATCTCCTCTGTGTGCCTAGCTCATGGGTCCTGATGGCAGCTTAGGTGCTGAAACAGGATTTGGGAACATAACTTTGGTTGGATTTGCAATTCTTAGCTTACTTTCTGGACAGAAATCATAAAGTCAGAGATCAGCAGAGTTTGTGGCATTTCTCTGACTTTTCTAGATTTCACCTCATTGGCACTTGTGCCAATGTTAATTTTGTGGGGCCAGAGAGAATGGGCCTGCTTGTTCAAGCACAAATGGCACAAATACACTAACTTACTTCTTGACTAGGGGTAGCTAGTGCCACCCCAGGTGAGGGAYCATGCTGAGTTAGTGAGTCACTGGCCATGTAGAAATGTCAGTGCAGTATTATCTAATGGACTTTAGTGGGCTTTATAGAAGAGAAATGAAAAACTCTCCCCCCCCCTCGAAAATGCCTAAAGAGAAATTGATGGTTTCATAAGCATTTGAGAYTCACCTATTGCTTTTCCGAACTTTTTCCATTTCTCTATATAAGTTTATAAATACCTTTAAAACCATTTGTACTGAAAACATCTCCACGTGGTTATCTTTGTTAATGCAACTTACAGCGATGTGATCTTACGAACATTGTCAAGTTTGTCATTAGTTCTGCACTCCCGAAAGAAAAATCAGTATTTCTTTCTGCAGCAAAGAGGATGGTTCTGATTTGTAGAGTTTGGGAATCTGAAAAATGTCATCCAGTGTGCTGTWAAGACAGGGAATCGAAAACAAATCCATGTTAGTATCATAAAAGATAACAAAGAAAATGCAAGGAAGGAATTCTGGGGTTCGGAAGGACAGATTTGTATTTGCATGCACTCCAACAACTGTTTTGAGATTAATTTCAAACACCCAGTTATGTGTTCACTTTAAATTGCAAGGAGTTTCTCATATTTTAACACAGGATGAAGGAGAAAGTAAGTTTCATTTTATACACATGTGCGCACGCACACAGATGCACAAAAGGACAGAAACCATTTCAGAAATGATAGTTTCCAATTAGGTGAACTGAATGTGGTTATGTTGTTGCAGTTCTCAGGTCTCTAATTAAACATAAAAACTTCCAAATCATAACACATGCAGTATTTCCATCCAAAACAAAAGGAGAATTATTAAAATGTGGTGGGATTTCATGTAATATTGGCAAAGAGCTTAGATGGCAATAATTTAACACTTGCACCATGAAATTAAAATTTACATTCACTTGGTGTAATTCTTCAGACCAACAGCAGACAGTTGTATTTTTTTTAATAAGAGCAGGGAGATTTAATTACTTCAGTTTAACTAGAAAAACCTTTCCATTGCTTGATGACAGAGGCAATAATGCTGGCACAAGTTTGCAGATACTTTATGAGCCTACTTTCCATATTCTCCATAGCTCTGCTTTAAGACATCCAGCTTTCTGAAGGCCATGAACCATCATAYAGATTCTTCCACAGATTCCAAGCAATGTGTGTAAATTCCAGCTGCCCATAAATCATTTTTTTGAAAGGCAAGTATTAAGGCTGCTATAAACATTTGAAGTAAGTTGCCAAAATCTACAGTATTGTGTCTTTCTGCACAGAATGTATACAAATTATACTATTATTTCTTCTCACAGATTCTTCCCTTTTGCAGCAATTCCTGCTGTATTGTGTTACTGTCTATAAAACAAATGCTAAAGAAGTGAACTGTAACTCACCAGACACAAACTACAAAAATACATTTGATTTATGTTGCCGTGAGGTCTGGTAGGACAGAATTACCAAGTTTTCATCCAGAAACATATTTTTTCCTGACAGTTGAAAGAAACGTAGCTAAAATGTTATCCTGAGGCTACATATACGTCTAACTTAAGGTATATATAAGTAATTAAAATAAGCATCTACTATACTYGGTCAGACCAAGATATAAAGGGACAGATGGAAGACCTCCTTTATATCCTGGCAGAGTGGTTTGATGAGAGTTGCTCTATGCAAGTTGGTAGGAGGGGAACAGAGAATGAGGCTTAGACAGGTAACAAACTCGTGTACTGGAGACAAGGAAGACTGCAACTGTGGGAGAACTGTAATTAGGGCAAAATGGGAAATTAATTCTAGGCTAATATCATACATGTGCCTTTGCTTAATTAAATAGGGAGCTTTTTAAAATATTTTTCCCTGGATTTGGACATTTGTTTCCTTTAAGAAAGAATAAGCAGTAGATGTGTCTTGATTTCATTATCTCGGTATTACAGGGGCACATTATCACAGCCCAGGAATACATCTTCGCTTTACTGTCTGCACGATGCCTCCAACAGTAGATCTAGAGTCCAGTGCAGTGGAAATTATCCACATCTCTTTATGCTTTATAATCATCCACTGATCTGCATTTAAGGACTAGACACAACTCTCAGGGGTGGGAGGGAGGGGAAGAGAAGGAGAAATCCTCCTACAACCAACCTTTTTGTATTTACACTTGAAATGGAAAATACAGATGTTGCAGAAGTACACATCTGGGAAATTGATTCCATATTTTTCACAGAGACTAATTTTCACTGCTTTTCGGCTAAGTGACTTAAAATCAACTTCTTCCCCCTGCCTGAAACTCTGAGAGTTTTTGAAATAAAATCATGTGAATACATTTGCTGATCTTGCAGACTATGCTGTTGTACTTATTTCCTTTCTCTTCTCCCCAGAAGCTTTGTAGGATTCTTGTCTGGGTTATAGGGTTTAAGCTATTTTCTTCTTTCACCACTGTTCCAATGCTCCATTTGCAAAGTGTTTAGATTATAGCAGATGCGAACTTCCTTTGTCTCAGAGCCAGCCATGAATCAGGCCGAGAACTGGGACCACTGGCTGTCAGAGGACCCTGAAAAGCTGCAGCTTAAAAATAACAAGTATTTGACAGCTCGATTTACAAAACAGCAGATTGTGGCTATATTGTACTATGGAGCTACATATGACATAATAACTAGGGACTTAAAGTTATTTAGTCTTTTTCCTCTTGCCATAATTTCCAATAAATAAATCTCTGTGGGACAGGAGGTCTGGTGAGTTGTACAATGCTTGCATTTTCCTCACCACAGCTTGTCCCCTCTCTTCTCTATTTTACACGTTAAAAAAACAGTTCTATAACATTTCCTGTTGAAAAAGACATACTAATGTAAAGATAAATACATACAGTTTTGGGTTTTTTTATTAGTCAAGGTATTCATTATAAGTCTTCCTATCAAAATCTCTTTAGAAACTTCTTAATGGACAGAGCTTAATATTGTGTAGTTGGAGTGGAACACAAGCAATTATTTTTAAGGTTTTAAATGGTGCTTTTGAAAAAGAGCTATGCTCACAGGATTCTTGTGAGTTTTATTTTTCAAAATCAGTGGTCAGAAGTTGCATGAATGTGGATTCATGCATACTGAAGAAAACTGAAGTGAATAAAATGTGGCTACTGGAACGTTCTTCTTTCTCCAGACGTAAAATATGATGGAATGAATGAAAGAACGACTTTACATTAACACATTTGCTAAAAGAGAACTAGCTATTTTTGTTGCATTCCCTTTTCAATAGAAAAATGGTTAGAAGTGCCAACATTTTCTTGATCTGATTTTCCATTTACTAATATTTAGGCTTTCAAAGAAACCCAAGGGATATGCTTGCTCAATTTCTGTTAGGCATTCAAATCCCTTTGCTTTTCAAATCCCATGTCTAATTTCAACTTCATTTTTTCTTTGAAGACCTTGATTCTTCAGAGTCTCTTTATACTAATTTTTACTGTAACCTTAAAATAGGTATATTAAAGTTTTGGGACATATTTTGCAGGTAAATCTGCAAAAGTCTAGGCTTAAAAATATTTATACTTGAACATTCTTTTTCTTCATCCTCTTCTTTGGAAAACAGGACACTGGATACGATAGACTACATGCACAAAGGTTGTATTGCATAATACAGGCATGGATTAATTTTAGCTTCAGCTATCTTCAGTTGAGTTCATCATCTTAAGCTCCATCTGTAGTTTACGAAGAGAAACAGGCCTTATTAGGGCATGGTTTCTCTGACCTATTTTAAGTGTGTACTTTAGGATGACATGAGTCACAACCTGAACTCCAGTGTCTACACTGAATAGATCYCCATTGACTGTCAATGGAACCCAGGATGATTAACTGTGTTGACATCTACCCTGAGCCAGATTATTTTTACACTTAAAGCTGAAGTGTCCTTAAAGTCTATGAGAATCTTCAGCCTTGAGCTGAGCATTTTCAGCTTCTCATTGCCACCAATATCAAAATGAAGGGCACCTAGAGGTATTATTTCAGAAGAACCACCCAGTYTCTTAACATTTGTGGAGCTGATATAGATCAAGAAAACATATCTTGGGGTTCTGATGCCTATGTATAAAATGGATGGATTTACTGGCTGTCTACAAGGATAGTAGTATAGATAGAATCATAGAATCCTTAAGGTTGGAAAAGACCTCTAAGATCATCGAGTCCAACCATCAACCCAGTACCCATGCCCACTAAACCACGTCCCGAAGCACCACATCCACACGTTTTTTGAACACCTCCAGGGATGGTGACTCCACCACTTCCCTGGGCAGCCTGTTCCAATGCCTGACTATCCTTTCAGTGAAGAAATTTTTCCTAATATCCAATCTAAACCTCCCCTGGCGCAACTTCAGGCCA